>JAEQBH010000641.1:600000-854339 GCA_016808115.1 Tetrastigma voinierianum | reverse complement strand
ATGGTTGCAATGGTAGCGAAATCGCGGTTCAAATAACGGTGTTGAGGAACTGATTAATACTGGCGATATCAAAGCATTAGAAGGCAAGGAAAATAATGAGAGATTGATGCTTGTCTGCGGGATTCTCGAGTCACCATATCGTCGAGGCATCAACCTAGCAACAAGGACACGCGAAACAAAGCGGGCGGCGGCGGTGTGTGACCACCTCTCACGATGCTTAAGTCGGAGCGAGAAATCGGAGAAGAAATCGTGGAGTTTATCATTAGGGTATTCGAGAGTCTTCCTGTTGCGATTCCTTCCTTATTTATGAAAGAGGAGGATGATCCACTTTTTATGGAAAGTGAGTGATTGGTTTGCGAAATGGGAAGGTGGGACTTTGATTTGCCGCGTCGGGCACATTCTTCCTTTTGGATAGCAAGTTATTGAATCTTCGCCTCAGAATTGTTTGATCATCCTAAGGCGGTTACATACATGATTTGTGGAAAGATGTGTTTCGGTTGAGGGATCGTAGGAAATTATTGGTTGGCATCTTCTTAGCGACTGACCGGCTAGGAGATGTGTCGAGCAATAAATCCAGCGAGCCGCCAGTTGTGATCACGTAATCCACGGGCTGGGATTTGGGTCGTGGTTCTGATCCGTGTTCGTGTGAGGATACTTAGGCTAGCCTATAGGCAAGGCCTAGCCTATGAACTTTTTGATGCATGCGAGGCCTTTTGGATTGGAGTGTTGGGCGAAGGTCATGAGGTGCCTAATCTTTGTCGGATAAGGAATAGAGGATCATCTATGGAGTAAGATTATTGTAGAAACCTTTATTGCTTATGGGAATTGTTAAGTATGGTGGATTACAGAGATCGGAACATTTCATCCACAATAGTAGATATGTTTGACATCAGAAATTAAGATAACTGAAATTCTAGATATCTGATATTTGCCATTGGTGATTGTTCTAACACCGAGATTGATTTACTTTTCTTTATCAAATAAATTACTTCCGGTCTTGATTGATGCATTTTTATACTGGCAGATGTCAATCTTCATGTATATAACACTTCTATCCCTAGGATAAGGTAGTGTGGTTAAATAGTCCCATTTGGAAGGACTTAGCTGCATATTGTATTAAATAATTAATCTTACTATTTTTCTCTTATCCTTAGAATATTTTAAACTGACACATTTGTATTTCTACTTTAGAGACTGTCAGTTTTAGTACAATTACATTATGATTAGTAACACAGCTTCATGCCTAATGTGCTCATGCTTTCATGAACACTCTTAAAGGCAGTGTCCCAATTGTTATTGACTGCAAGCCCATCTGCACCTTTAGGATGATAGAAAGCAAAAGCCTCTTACTCCCAAATTTCTCTGGGTGTTGATTCTAATCCCATTATGGAAATACAGCATGCTTGCTGGTGAAGCAAATATAATACTATAAATTTTATGGGAACTAGTGTAACCCTAGAGAATATAAGCACTCAAATGATACTAATAGTTGTCCTATCTATACCGACTATTAAAAAGAGCAGAAAGGAATAAGCATATACCTATCATGTGGATGACCCAAATTAAGCCTAGTATTTAAATGAATGGCAATTAGCCTTATGCTTTTGCTAGAATTTACCACTGGGTCCACAGCCAAATGTCAAAAATGTTTTTTATTTACATCATGGCTATCACCCTCATTAAATGGTTACTAAGTATAGTTTGTGAGAGAATCACTCCAGATATGATAATTAAGAAACACCACCAATCCTCGAACCTTGGTACATTGAGTAACATTAAGCACACAATGATAATTCACATATTAAATTTTCTTATGTATCTCTTTTTCCATTTTATGATCTTTGTTGCTATACTAGGAAAGAATTTAAATTTGTTGCCAATGTATGATTCATTACATTGCTTCCATTCTCTTGTAAAAATTGTAATAAATAGTGCCTCCCCAACAAGTTAGAATTGAAATTGGGGTAAATCATTCGAAATCTGAGTGTTTATCTAGGGTCAGTGTTTGGATCTCTACTCTTGTGATGTATGTATGTGCTTGTGTTACATGATTTGACATTTTCTCATATCTCAATCCTTTTCGGTTTGTCTAGCTACCTTCTTGATTTCAATTGTCATTTTGATTTCTAGCTACTCCCATTCTCTTTTTATATTTTCAAAGTGAGTCAAGTTAAGTTGGAATTGTGGCACATATTTCTGTTCTAAATTTTGTTTGTAAAAGCATGTGCTTTTTTATTTGCATATCAAAATTTTCCATGTATGAACTTGTAGGAAATGGAATTAATTTTCTGGTAGTTAGTTAGGGCTATATTAAATTCAACATTGTTTAGATGATAATGTGGAGTGTAAAGTAAACGATGCAGTTATACCATTATGTAGTTGTTATGCATTTTGTCTTCCTTGTTGGAATTGAATTTTATCATGTACAAGCATGATTTTGTAGATTGCTTACTTTTTATTTGTTGTAGATACATAGTTTGGCTCATTGATTAGTGTTGATTGATTTAGTAAGTAACAAACCAAATTTGTACAAAATCAGATGTAGCTCTATGGTTAATTTCTTAGTAAAAGAAGTATGATTATTAATCATGCATTATATGCTAGTTTTAAATTTAAATATGCTAATTTCATGAGTCACATTCTGTTTTATTTTGATTTGATATCATGCAGTTAATTTCACCTACATCAATTTTGGAATATTTACATTTCCTTCTATACGTGCATGATAACGGTTGCTCATTTTTCAACGTTGTAAGATGTGTTGTTTGGAGTAATTAATTTTGTGTAGACATATTAAGTAATAAATAATTTTTTTTTGAAAGAATAAATAATATCCCTGCTCGCATCATTGTTTTAATGAGTGTCACTGATCAAAATTTTTAGTCCACTGTACCTCCAGAACATATTGTTTGATGCGGGTAGCACGTGTCAGTCAGAACGCCTTCAAACCTTCATACACTGGACAAGGATAAATGTGGTTAAAACTCAATTTGAAACAGATATAGAAGGACAAGACCCTTTTTACATTCATATAGTATCTTGATTAATTTTCCTTTTTAAGGGGTTGCATCACTTTAGTTGGCATTTGCATATCACGTATATTTAAGTATAAAAACAGTTACAATAGACCTCCGTGACACTTCCTCTAATCTTTCGAGTCTTGCTAATATCATCCCATGCTGGCTACATCTGAAGGTTGCATGTCAGGTTCACTGTTCTTTACCACTTCTGTATTCATCTTGAGGTTTTAGCAGATGTTTTTCAATCATTGATTCCTCTCTCAAATGCCTGCCTTCTGGTTCAACATTGTGTTTTATAGAACTTTCGATGTGATACTATCCATAGATATCTTTAAGCACTGATATGCATTCTCAGGCTTTTCTTGAAGGTCTCATTTCCATTATCTTTGTTTACCTTTGTTCTAGAAGTTGTGATTCTACATATCCTTGGATATTTATGAATTTGCTTTTGGTGCTTTCATTCTCTCTATTCTTTTGCGTAAGGATGGAAAGGACAAAGGGCTGAAACAATACTTACAATTTCTGAGGTCTGATGATTCAGAATCCAGTTTTGGCGACCACCAAACAAAAGGCCAAAGACTTATATCCTGACATCCTTGGAAGTGCTTGTGATTCTAAGGAAGAAACCAAAAGAAAGCATCCTTGGTTTGTTTGATAAATATTTTGTAAGTGGAACAAAGACAACCCATAGAAGGATGAGCAAGTGGCTGTGATGTCAGCTACTGGGGAAAATGTTCCTAGGCCAAATAGGAGGCTCACAATTTTGTTTTTTATGATTCGAATGGACGACCACAGCTAGTTGATCTTGAAATATCAAGCTATGTATGTTGCAGGTACAATGTGCCTCTGGAAGGAAGTTCTGATGAGGAGAAGGAAAAGGGTATCAGATGTGAACATTTTGGGAGGCTGGAATCTAGGGCAATTTCTGGATTTGAGGAAGGCTCGCCAGTCATTTAGGTCTCTACTAAAATTGCAGACTATGAATGCATTGAGCCTAGGACTGGCTATAAAAGAATATATAAGAATTTCTATGAGAAAGCCCGAGCCTGTATTGAGGTCTATAAGATTGTCAAACTCTTGTGGAGGAAATCCCAATGTGAGCCTTGATGAACTGTGGTAGCTGGGTTGTTGGCTCCATGGCTCAAGGTAGGAAGTTTTGTCAGGTTTGTCGTTAGAGAAAACTTTGTTATTTCACAGGAGACTTATCCGCATGATCAACTGATTAGCTTAGATGAGACATGCAAGCAAAACATTAACGTATTCTGTGAGTTGCCTGTACTCCTTTGCTCTCAGGACAAAAGAGAAAGAGTAAGGGTTCTTTGCTTGGGAAGGCAACTGCAGCAGGTAGGAATTCTTAAGCAAAGCCTGAGAATTTGTGATAAAGAGAAAAAAAAATAGAGCAAAAGGAAAGTAATATCAGCTACTACAACAAAACTGGTCAACAGGATCTGGGAGAGTTCTATTCCAACTACTTGCCAGAAAATTAGAGAGGGGACGTGGCTTTAAGTGAATGAGGATGAAGAAACAGGAACGAGGATGAAGAAATAGGGAAAGAAGATGAAAGTGGAAAATATGGAAGAAGATTCTAAGGTAGAAGAGAGAACATTGCTTCTTGAAGATTAAGAAACCTTATTCAGTAGTAAAACCAAGCAAAATTTTGTTTCTTCAATAAAGAAATTACATGGGATGGACAGCGAGGACAAAACATGTGCAGGAGAGACTCTTTAAACGGGCTATTGTTCATTGGAGATGCGGTTGTTGGTAGTTCTGTGCTGGTGGAAATGGATGACTCAGATGATGTTTCTCCTATATTTTGTGGGTACATGTTTGAAATTCAGATGGCAGAAAAATGGTCCATGGCAGACTGATGCTGCGAGGATTGCAGACAGTTCTTGGCACCAATTAACTAATGAAGTATTTTTCTGTATTTGCCTGGTATTTGATCTGGGCGATGTTAAACAAACAGTGGTCTGGATATCCGGTTGACACCTTGGGGATATCAGCACAGGAAGACTAATGCAAACAATGATAAGATTGACCGGAGCAAGGGCAGAGGAGAGGGAGAAGGAGGATTGCCATTAGAATATTGAAACTTGTATTGGCCAGAGAGGGGTGCTGCTTTTGTCTCTCAACCAATACCATGAACATGTGCGGAGTTTGTCAATCTTGTAAAATGAAGGAAACTCAGAAGAAGAAATCTTTAAAATTGAACAAGTCCAAGACAACTTTTAGCCTCAAAGGAGCTGAGTATTCTGTTAAAGATTTTGTCTACCTCCGCCCCCATTATTTTGCAGCTGATGGGAAGGCCATGGATACCTCAAAGAGTAGGAAACATGCGAGGCTCAAACCTTTTGTTGTTTGCCATTTACTGGAGATCAAATTATCCGAGTCGTACAGGCTTTGACCCTGGATCTACGGGTTAAAGTGGGAGATTTTCAGACAGATGAGCATTCACCAGAGAAGGCACCTTTCTGATGTTCGAGAGGTAAGAACATATTTTTGTCTTTGCAAGGAACTGCTATTTCAAGAATCATATGTTGCTATATATATGGAATAACATGCATATGTTCAAACTAGATCTTTATAATTTATATTATCAATTTAGGATAATATAGAGTCATCTTGATCAGGTCGATCAGATCTTGAATATCAAGTGAAGTCAAGTGGCATGTAGGGTTGGAAATCAATTAAGATTTTCTAATATAAGACATTATTGTGCAGTGCTCTTTGTGAAATACCTGTTCCACTTTTAAGTACCAGATGTATCACAGACCATGCCATGGGGCTTTGCTCTATAGCCTCCACATGGGATCTTTATATTCCCTTTCTAGTTATTTCAGATATCATAGAATTGCTCATAGTATTTAGTTACCACAGCACGCAAGATCATTAATCCTCTCCATGGCTTATAGAAGGAAAATGCAGTTAGAAGCATGATCTTCCTGCTTATAATGCCCCTGCTGAATTTCAGCATATTTTCTTCTGTCAAAGTCAATATGATCCTGACAAAAGAGCTATTAAAAAGGTAACTTATCTTTTTATCCCATGCGATGATACATCTTAATTTATCCAAATAATTGATCAATGAATTCCACCATTTAAATAATCTCTTTTTATTGCTTTCATGGTCTACTTTAAATCTCCTTTTCATTTTTGCTTTTGAAAATTATTGAATGCTTTTTCTCTCTAAGGACTATAATTTCCATTTTGTGAACAGTTGCCAGCTCGTCTCAAATTATGCTCTTCTGAAAACATGGGCCTTGTTGAAGCAGCGTGTAGGAAAGCAACAAAAGGATATAGACGAGGAGAACGTGATAAGAGCCCCCTAGCCACTCTAGATGTATTCGCTGGTTGTAATTGGCTATCGGAGCTTTGTGAGCTGGTAACCTCCGTTATTACAATATATTCCATAAGTCCAGAAACATTGTTTATGTGTTGGCTTGGTAGAGGGACGGGGAGGGCTTGTGGGGTTTCAGGTTCAAGTCCTTATTGAGTATATATATATATATATATATATATATATATATATATATATATATATATATATATATATATATATATGTTGTAGGTTTTATATTTTAACAGCTTAAGCTTTAAGAAGTTGGTAGTGTAATAAATTAAGGTTCATCTTTCTTATCCAATTACAGTTATCTCATCTCTTGTATTACTAACTTTAGGTGTTTCGCTGACCGTGGGCAATCGAAAATGAAGAACATACAGGAGAAGCATTTCATAACCATCCAGACTCTCTGATTTTTCAACAATGATTGCAATATTATCTTAGGTGAGTTGTTGCTTTCACAGAAATTAAAAAAACTACACTGTTTTTCTTTTTCCTTTGTTTCTTGTCATTCTTTTGTATTTATGTTCGCAGAGACATTTTTCCCTTTTTCTTTTGATCAGGCTAATTTATTGTATTATGCATTTTCTCATTGCTAAGCAGTCATTAGTGGTTTGTTTAAACAGAGCTATTATGTCGGCATGCGGAGATGAAGATGACTGTGTTTCCACGTCTGAGGCTGCTGAGTTAGCTGAAAAACTTGATAAAAAGGACATACATAATTTGCCTCGGCCTGGACAAGTGGATTTCATCATTGGAGGGCCTCCATGTCAGGTACAAGGAGCTTCAGACCTTCTTCTTACTTACATACCTACTTCTGTGAGCAATTTTAGTAAAGCTGTCTGTTTCTGTTGGGGTTTCTGGACGAACAGGTATAACCAGGGTGAAGTGGAGTAAGACGCAATGTGAGATGATCTTAGCGTTCTTATCCTTTGCTGATTACTTTCGGCCTAGGTTTTTCCTCCTGGAGAATGTGAGAAACTTTTTAACATTCAACAAAGGGCAAACATTCCGTTTAACCATTAGCTTCACTCCTGGAAATGGGTTATCAGGTACATGGATTTTTCTTCTGTTTCATCTCTAATTTGAATGCCCACGTATCACGCAGCTTTCTCCATTACTGGCCATTACATTTTGCATATCTGGTGATAATTTTGTCGAATTAGCAAAGCTGGTAACTAGTAGGAAACGGTATAGGTCTCTCATGGATTTCCTGACCACAAACTACAGGAAAAGCAAATTTATGTTTGGAGATTGCCGTTTCTCAATGTTATTAAATGAGATTTATGGTCATCAGCTGGACGATGATGAAAAAATCTTCCTACCTTTTGTTAACGCTTTATTTTTCCACTTTTTAGGTGAGATTTGGCGTGTTAGAAGCTGGAGCTTATGGGATCCCCCAATCGCGTCGACGTGCTTTCATATGGGCAGCATCTCCTGAGGAAACACTCCCAGAATGGCCTGAGCCAATGCATGTTTTTGCAGGGCCAGACCTTAAGGTAAATAACTATGCTGCTGTCCATAGTACTGCAAATGGCGGGCCTTTCCGCGCCATAACTGTCAGGGATGCGATTGGGGATCTCCCAAACATTGGCAATGGAGGTGGCGAATTAACTGTGGAGGTGGGGGTTTCTTCACAATTTTTCAGACAAGCTTCAATCTTTTTCTGCACCCTAATCCTTTTGTCATACCTGACTGTTTCCTTGCATTACTTTGAACAGTACCCAACTGAAGCTTCATCTTGGTACCAAAGAAAGTTTCGAGGAGATATGTCAATTCTAACTGATCATATCTCCAAGAAAATGAACGAGCTGAATCTCATCCGATGCCAAGAAGTTCCAAAACGCCCAGGCGCTGATTGGCATGAGATAAAAAATGGAAAAGTACTCTTCTCTTCAAATATTGTCAATCAAAAGAATTTGCTTTTGATTTGAATGTCTTCTAATGAACTATCGTCTCGTTATTGCTTGCTCTTAAAATTTTACCCTCTTTATATTTCTGCAGGTCCTTCTCTCCTCAGGGCGCACAGCGAAACTCTTACCTTCTTGGCTGATAAACACAGCCAAAAGGCATAATCAGTGGAAAGGAGTACTGGGAAGGCTGGACTGGGAAGGGCATTTTCCTACCTCTATTACAAATCCTCAACCAATGGGTAAGGTTGGAATGTGCTTTCACCCAGACCAGGACAGGATTCTTTCGGTTCGTGAATGTGCTCGCCTCCAGTAAATCTCATCTCATCTGCTGGTTGTTTCTTTTTTATCTGTTTGTTTGTGTGAAGCATGATATTCGTAAATTGAATCTCTGTTCCACAGTTTTAACGAGTTGGTCGTTTAATAGTATTAGAGCTTGATTTGGCAAGAGATCATGAATTCAAACCCTCTCCTTGCAAATTTGAATATTTGATCCCTATTTGTTGATTTGAAAGTCCATAATGGACTCTAACTTTCCACGTGCATGGGTATGGAACGACATGCACATGATAACTTTCGTCTGCGTAGGTGTGAGCATGATATTAGTAGTAAACTTAAATCCTCTGGTTTGAACTTTTAGTAAGAGTTTGTTATTTAACATCAGTATTAGAGCTTGATTTGAAATGAGGTAATGGGTTTCTAACCTCTCTTTGCAAATTTGAATATTTGATCCGTTTCTTGATTTGAAAATCCATGTGTTCAGACTCTGCATGTGTGGGTATGGACCCTTTATGCACGTGATGTAAGGATGTGAAATATGATATTAATGATAAACTCAAATCATATAAACTTGAGCTTTTAAGTTAGCAGTATGCATTAGTAAGAAATAGTTTAGCATGATTAGGTATGAAGAGTAAAAATCTTTATCAAGAGTTAGGCGATTATTAGTAAACTATAACCATCAAGTTATTTCCAAAGAGGTTTCTTACCATTATATAAAGAGTAGCGTAGTTTGACCGTTCACGCCACCTCGAACCCGACCACGAGTTTTGAGTGTCGCATTTTAAGTTAAATTTGTATCAACTTGCAAAAACTCCATTTGATAGTGGATCAATCTACATCACAAGAATTTGATTTGAATTAACATATAATCTTGACATATATAATCCATATATGACTCGTTTAAATTTTGATTTTGAATAGTGGGGCGATCTAGTCATAAACATCTGTCATGTTGGACGATGATTACGTATTGACTCTAATCAGACCTTACTCAACTTAATTATTGAATAACACATTATTATAAAAAATCTAAAATAAATTTTCTAACTTTTAGTTTATAATTTTTGTTGTTAGAGTCCAAATGATCTATAAGTATTGCTGTAAAAATATCTGAATTTATAATAAGTGCTTGAACAATATAACAAGAAGAAAATATTGTCCTAATAATGTATAATGTGTTATGTTCAAAATCTAACTTTCAATTTAATGATCATCCTTTTATTAAATATATATTATTTGAAGAACATCTTCATTTATAAATTATAACAATAATTACACCGACTTCAATTTTCAATGCATGTTTTCAACAACATAGTTATGATTTTCACCATAGAAGATCATTCTCTTTCCTTTTATTTTCTAACAGAAATAATATTAATATTTTCTCACAGTGATTTTGAAATCTCTCGTTCTTTAAAATTTATTTATGAAACAAATGCTTCACATCATATATTACATTGTAGTATATATATATATATATATATATATATATATATATATATATATATATATATATATATATATATATATATATATATATATTAAGATATGTTTATGATGGATTCAGATAAGAGAAGCAAGGTTGAGGCTGTTATGATAATTTAATATTTTACAGTAACATAGAGAATATCTTGAAATATTTGGATATAAATAGTGAATGTTATGAATAATTTATTATTATTCCCATCGCACAATGCTCTATAACAATCCACCAATCTAAATAAAACAAATAAATTTGATTATTTTGCAGTTGAATAAAAGACTTGGCATATCGTTGTTTGTACATTTCTTTCTTTTTAATAGAAACTTTCTTGTAGTGTAGAAGATGGATTACTTTTTCCATGGTAAACTGCTAAATTCCACCATCTTCCATATACAGGAGTTTTGCAATTTTCATAAATTCGCTGGAAAAATTCACCACCAGCATCGGCAAATCCAGATCTTGTCCCACTCCTCCTTTACTTGTTGCACTGGGAAAAAACTGAAGAGCTGTGAAAAGAAACATTCCAAAACAGTTGGACTGAATGAAGGTTTCTGGATATGGTATCTCATTTTCTCTCAATATAAATTTATATATATGTATGTATATATCCATACATCTATCCATATATATAGACAGATGGATATATAAATTTATAAAAAAAATATCAGCCAGGTAGAAATTGGATAATTATTATTATAACAGGTTTAGTCATTGTTGAAGAGCATGAGATCCATATGAAACCCAAATCCTACAAGCTTGATCTTTTAAGAGAGTTGGGCTTTTAACATGGTATCAGAACTTGGTTTGGCGGGGAAGTTCTGGAATTTTGAGTCCTTTCTGCTGATTTGAATCACATTTGTTTGTTAAAGTTCGCAAGGACTACTGTTTGGTTTGTTTGACTTTCTACGTGCGAGTATGGGGTCACATGTGAGGGAGGGTGTATTCATATTAAATCGAAATCCTACAAGTTTGAGTTTTTAGGAAAGTTGATCGTTTAACAATATATAGACAGATGAGTGTATTCATTTGTTTATTTTAAAGTCCATAAAGGATTCACATTTAGTTTGTTGACTTTCAGTGCGAGTGGGAGCACGCCGTGAGGAGGAGTGCATTCATATTAAGTCGAAATCCTACAGTGGCTGAATTTTTAGAAAGTTGGTCGTTTAACTTAATAACTATAAACGGATAGTATATAAATTTCGAAGAATGTCATGACGTGTCGGGTCGAAAAAACAAGATAGAAATTGGATAGTTATCATTATAACGGGTTTTAGTCATAATGGAATACACTTCTCTTTCCATGTTGTATTAGAAATACAATCCACGATATTGAGGACCATAGAGGCTCTTTACAGGTTCCCAACTCTCCTAAAAGCTCGACTTGTAGAATTTGGGTTTCAATATAGATATCATGTCTTTTTAAAACAAACCAAACAAAATCATCCATGGACTTTCAAATTAACAAATGGGGTAAATTTGAAGAATTCTCAATCCCGCAACCTCCTACGGACCAAGTTCTAATACCATATTAAGCGACCAACTCTCCTATTCAAACTTGTAGGATTTTGGCAAAATAGGAATTCGAATTTTTCTACTTATAATGTAGTAGGATGTAGATGGCCAAGGGTATGCCCGTCTCGAGAGTTGAGTCTAGCGGTTTCAACTTCTTGTAATCTAGATCTCAAATGGGAAACGATTGATACGAGATTCTCTAACAATTTATTAAAGTTCACTTGCATGCTTTCTTTTTCTAATCTCTATCTTTGAAATGAATGTATCACCACATATCAGCGAAGATCTTACTCATGGCTTCATACTATTCCATCTGCAAGAGAGATTGAAAGACCTACTACCTCACGAACCCAGAAAATTCTCGGTAAGCAGTTGGGCGTTGAAATTTGCCAGTTATAAGGAGTATTTTATTTTGCTCGAAAAAAAAGCAGTATGTTGAAAACGGTAATTATAAAGCTTCATCAATATCATATTGCATGCAAAAGTATATAGTTTTATGTTAGCTTCAAGGTTCTTCCATGTAACGATTCGACCCAACCATGTAAATATTGTCCGCTTCGGGCCTAAGGGACCTTCATGGCTTTAAAACAAGTCTAGTAGGTTGAGAGGAACCCATACTTATATAGTACCAGGAAGTTTCTCCCTTATCTAATGTGCGATGTGACAAAACACCATCCCTCATGAAGACACAACGTCCTTGTTGTGTTCCATGGGATGGCAAGACCCAAATAGACAACCACACATCTGAGGGTCAAATGAAACAGGCCTGCATTAGGGTCGGGGATCAACTTTGATACTATTTGTAATGACCCGGCCCAACCATGTAGATATTGTCCACTTCAGGCCTAAGGGGCCCTCACTGCTTTAAAACGCGTATGCTAGATTGAAAGGAGCTCATACTTATATAGTGCTAGGAAGTTTCTCCCCTATCCGATGTAGGATGTGACATCCCACCTCCCTAATATTCATGAAAATGGTAATTACATACATAAGCTTCAGACTTTGGTATGGGCCTTCAAAAAAAAAATGAACATTTTTCTATATAGGATAATGTTATGGCATGTGACTCATATTGAGAGTAAAATGGTATATGGGTATTTTGTGTAATTTGGTCATATCCAGTACCCTTTTTGTAATTTTAATCCTCATTTGTTTATATGAAAGTTCATGATAGACTACTTGGTTTGTTTAACTCTCAGAAATGCGGGTATAAATTTTGCATGGAAGGAGGGTGTTGAAACATGATATTCATTAATGCCTTCCTATATCATGCCTATAGGAGTCGCCCAAATACTTATAACATTATGTTTGGTTTTAGTAAAAGTAATAAGAATGGATGGAAAATATATTAAAATTAGTCATAAACTTTGGATACTTCAAAAGAAGAAATTAAGTAATAAGTTTGAAGCATGTAAAAATAATTTATTAACTTGAAAGTTATTTTTTTGACTTTTTTCCTTTTATGTTTCACTTTATTTTCTTTCTCTCGCATTTTCTCTCCAAATTTATGATAAGTCATGAACTCAACAACCACATAAATCTCAGGCTTCAGCAACCTTTTCAAAAAGTCAGTCTTAGTTATCAGTTTGACTATCCATTTGTCCCATTATTTATTATTCTATAGAAATATTTGGATAAAAGACATCAAATAATATAAGATTTGTGAATCTAACCTATCCCGTGTTTTTTCTTAAAAAATAACCCTTTTTGAACAAAAATGCCCATTTCTATTTCATGTATTCACATTATGTTTTAAAAAAAGATGTTATTTTTGCAAGAAAACAAAGATGATATTTTTGTCAAAAAATCATACCATCGATGTAAATTGATTTCGAAATTGGGTTTCAAAAGGTTTTTAATCAAATCACCTTGGTACATATCCCATTATCTATTAGTTTCCACATGTTTGGTTTTAGGTTTCGTGTATTAGTTTTGTTTTACGTCATGCCGAGATGAAAAATTGAGTTTGTGATTTGTTTTCACCCTACAGGCATCTTCTTTAATTTTATTTTTAGCTTTGACTAGGACCCCTTAAAACAAACTGATTATTTGGATCGTTCTCACAATTTATTAGTGTGCATAATCATTTCATTTCTTTTTTACTATGTTTGGGAAGATGGAATTTCTAATCTTGGTGCCTTTTTTTCTGAAACAGGATATTACTACAATGCCCTTCAGATCTCCTAACTTAGTTTAAGTCCAATCTAGTGCATCAGAAGGACAAACTGACCAGAATTAGATTTTGAAATTCATCGGCTAAAAGAGGTAAAAAGATGTGCATTCTTCCATATTATACATACTTATACATATCCAACCATTAGAAACTTTGTTACGATGAAATGAACTCGTTAAAAAACATGATATTCATATTAAGCTGAATCCTATAAGTTTAAGCTTTTAGAATTGAATTGGTCATTTAACATGGTATCGGAGCTTGGTTTTTGTAGGAGTCGAGTTCGATCTGTTTCTCTACTGCAATTTATTACTTATTTGTTGATTTGTGTTAAACGATCAACTCTCCTATGAATTTTCTCACGTTCATTCCATCTCATATAACTCATCTCATGCATGCACGTGGATAGTCAAAACAAACCAAAACCAATTTTTCTTTTTTCTCAAAATTTTCTTTTTCACATAAGTCGCATAGCGAGGCACGGCCTTAGTCGGATATAAGCCAATTAGTCACAAATCAAGAGTCTTAAACAAACAAAATAAAATTTTGACTCATTTACCAAATCATCGACAAAGGCAATTAGGATTATCTTGTATACAAGTTCTTGAGGTTTCTTTCTTAAAAATAATATTGAAGTTCCTTGCTAATTTCCTTTCCATGGAAATCAGAGCGAGATTGTGGAAGGAAAATAAAGAAAGTGTTCAAACAAAATATAAGCTTCTTTGAATTAGATATCTTGGATTTCTTTCTTTTGTTCCCCTTTTCTTTGAGGTGATTAGATTTTTTATTTTTTATTTTTGGTTAATTTTACTGATTTATTTATTTATTTATTTATTTTAGTTTTGATTCAAGACGTAATCAGTATATTTTGTAAAAGCTATAAATATTGTGGAACTTAACCATATTATTTTTATGTTCTCAAGTAGTACTATTAAGAATATGTTTGGTTCTTGAAAATTTTGTGAAAATGTAGCAGAAAATAAAGAAGGTTAAGAAAAAATTAAAATTAATAAGTTATTTTTATTTATTAGTTCAAACTTATTAATTTAAATATGCATCAATTTCTAATTCATTTGAATATATATATATATATATATATATACATATATATTCTACATTTTCTATGGAACAACCATTCATTAGAAAAATAATTTTTCTTAACACTTTTTCTCCATGATTACTTTTTGAGAAAGCTTATCACTTATTCTACTTTAATATATCATAGTATTATATTATTATTTCTATTTACTTTATATTGCATCCTATCATTTATTTTTATAAATTTATTCTCACGGGTACTCGAGAAGCCTAAGCCTAAATTGAGCTCTTAATTCTACTTAAAATATAGATAAATTAGATTAAACGAAAATGGTGATTTGATTAAGGGAATCCGTTTAAAAGGGACAACTAGAGAAAAAAAAAATTACAAATATAACCGTTTTGTTAAAAACCCAAAGAGAAAGATAAAAATGTTTTCATTTAAACAAATTTGCCTTCTAAACACCTATGGTTTACTTTATTTTCCTCCAACTTTCATTTCTGTGTCCTTCGTTCAGGCTCTTCTTATTATTCCAACTCTTTCTGTCATAGATTCTCTTTAGATTTGGTCTCCACATCTTTCCGTTAAACCATTAGTATAGAATGTAAGAATCTTGACTTAACCATCATTGTAACTTAGCGATAGTTAAGTCGGATAAAATAACTGCAGTTTAGAACCTTGGTTTAACCTCCCTTAGTATAACTTAAAAATAGTTAAGTCTATACTAAATGATTATGATAAAGAACTTTGATTTAACCATGATTAACTAAACGATAGATTAAGTCTAAATAAAATAACTAATGATTTAAGAACCTTGGTTTAACCTCCGCTTTCAAGTTATAACTTCTTGTGAGATAAGTTTGGATTAAATAACTGCGATAAATAACCTTGACTTAACCCTTTCAGAAGTTGTAACTAAGCGATAGTTAAGTCGGACAAATAACTTTGATTTAGGAACCTTGGTTAACCCCGCTGAAGTTGCTAATAATAGTAGTTAAGTCTAAAACTAAAATAACTATTGATGAGAACGTGACTTAATCCTCACTAAGTTGTGCAGCGATAGTTAAGTCGGAATAAATAATTACTTATCTAGAGACACCCGACTTAACTCCTTAGGTTTCAGGACTGTACCTCTAACAAAAAGATCCTTTTTCTTCAAACATCAATGAATTCTCTTTTTTCCAATTATGAGCCCTTTGTAATTCCAACAATTTCGTTACAAAACTGGAACTTCCTCTTCGTGTTCTTACTCCCATACTTTCAATCTCAATTTGTTCATTCACTCCATTTGGATTGGTGGATCTCCTCTCCTAATAATGAGAAATGCTCACTCAGCCCAGTCCCAAAGGGTAGTGTCACCAAAGTCTTTGGATTAGGGTTTTTTTTTCTCTTGGGCAAAGTCTCCCTCTCTAAACCAAATTGAATGAGGTTGGAGGAAGAAATGGAAATTTAGCGTGGAGAGACAACTGCGGAGGTATTTTTGTCCGAAATGGGTGTTTTTGAAGGTTATCAGTAAGAGTTATATTTTGTTTTTTATTGTCCCTTTTAAATGGGGAATTAAATGACCATGTGAAACTAAAATTTGAAATTGACCCTTCATCAATTTTAGTATAATTTTGACAAAATTGTCCATCTTGTTTTCCTTGCAGCATGAAATAAATAACATTTATGTTCAAAATTGGAGTTATATTTCAAAATAATAATAATAATAATACATAGGAGATGTTAGATTCATATATTTAAGAATTGATGTCTTTTTGTAATATATTTCAAAGAAAAAAATCTCAAAATATTTGCAAAAATGAGCTTACATAAAAGCTAACCTTGAAAATATGACATTTGGACAAAAAAGCCCTTGAATGTAAAGATAAATTGCCATTTTGTCCCATCTCCTATATCATATTTGTACAAAAAAGTGTCTTTTTGCATTTAAAAAAAAGGTTAATTCTACAAATAACTTATGGATTTGCCAATTTTAAACTGTTATCAGCACAATGCTAGATCAGTTTTTTTTCTCCAGAATTCCTTCTTGACCCATTTTTGAAATAGAAATCCGGAATTTGAAGGGGTAAGGATTGTACCATGATACCATTTCAAAGATAGAAATCATAATCCTCGTACAGATGGGTTTTATTTAGGCATGGCAAAGCCGTAAAAAAATAAAAAAAAATTAATAATAAAAATAAATAAAAATAAACTCTTGTTTTTACTTTTTTCTTTTTTACCGCTAAACACTTTAATTATATATTATCACCACCAGGACCTCGAATCAACTCAAGAAACCAAACAAGCCCTATATTTTTTTTGTCAGAACAGTAATCATACAAATACTTTTAATCTTGCAATCTACAAAATAATTAAAGCAAGGTCCAAAGACACCAACATTTTTTTTTCAGTAACATAAAGTCTCATCTTTCCCTTTTATATTCTTCTCACACCATCTTCTAATCTATTTGAAGAAGAAGATTAATCACAATATTATCCTATACAATGAGCATCTCAAAATCTTTCTAGGAATTATCATGAAACGTTTTTTTCATTCTTAAGATACAATAATTAAGGAAAATGAAGCGGAATTTGTCATTCTTATCCTCTATTCCATGTTCCCGACTAGAGGTGTCGGAGTTGGTAGAATCGATCTGAGCAAAGGTCGAACTTCGATTAAAGGCTTCGAAGCTCAAACTCAATCGAGCTTTTTTTCAAATGTTAAGTAACTGACTCGACAAAGCCGATTGATTTAAAAATTAATAAATAAATATACTCAAACTCGACTCAATCAACTCCGAGTTGAATTCGAGTATTCAACGAATAAAGCTCGGGTAGCTTGACTCGATTACACCTTTATTCCAAACGCAATCCTTAACGATGTTCCAAATGCATCCTTAAGGATGTTCAGCAACTTATTCATGAAAACTTTGAGTAAATACTCAAGAGTCTGATAGAAATGCCAGAAAATGTGATGTAATATATCCTACAAAACTCCTATACCATATGGTTTTCATTTCAATGTCGTTTTGGTATTATCTCATGAACCATTTCCTAAAACATCATTAAGCAAATCAAACAATTTGCTGCTTGTGAACTACTAGACCTCAGGAATTAATGGATCAATCTACTGCATTACCCTAAGAACTGATCATAACGAGCTTTACAAACTTTGGCTTTGTTCTAACTTAAGGGAATCACAATAAAATAGGAGAGAAGAGTTACTGTTTAATTAGCCGAAAGCTTTGTTTAGGAGAGGGTGATGATGATATGCCTCCATCAAAATCAAACAGTGAGAGACGCGCCGTTGTCTGCTGCTGTGAGATTCAGTATCATTGAAGCTGCCCTTGGAGCCCTGCAAATGGGGAGTCATGTGAGAAACGTGGTGTTTTTCGTCAATCTTATTGCGACACTTTATTTGTGTGAGGACGATTCAAACAAGCAAAACGGATTCGATCGATTGAAGATATCATATTATGATCATCAATATGTTGTTGAAGAACTGGAATAGTAGATATGCTAGTCACTATATTATCAAATTTGTAGGTTTATTGATTTATTTTGCTTTATATTAACATGGATATTGTTTCAAATTAACTTTTTATGGTTTTTAGCGATTTGTACCCCACATTGTGAGGATTTAGTCAATTATCGATTGTTTATCGGTAAACAACTGTAGTGTCGTGTTCATCAAACCTGACTATAGTTTTCATTTCCATAAAGCACCCTGCTTTTTATAGAAGGAATGTTCCTTAAGATAAACCTCTTAGGCCGTGTTTGGTAAGCAGGACTGAGGGGGATTAGACTAATTTTTGGACAAAATTAGTGAAGATGGGTTATTTTTGTCTTGGTTTTTAACCCCCTCAAATCAGTGGGTTTCGCCTGGACTAAATTGGGGATAAAATATTTTATAGTTTTTTATAAAAAAATAATTAACATAACTAAAAAATTTGAACAAAAAATTTATTAACTAATATATTATCAAATAACTAATACTAAATAGATGAAATACAAAAAAAAAATAGCTTAACTCTATCTAATATATATGATATAATATATTATAAAATATAAATTTAACAATATATAAATATTTTCATACAAATAAAAATATTATGAATTTTATAAATTATTTATTAAAAAAACATTATAATAATAATTGTGTTATATTAAAAGTATAAAAATAAAATAATAAAAAATTATTTTAAAAAATATAATCGAGTGGGAGCTTATTATTATTATTTTGGATACATGATTCATGTTGCTTCGTGGGTCCGTTTCTACCCGAAACAATTTATTCTTTTCGATTAAACTTTATTTAAATGAACTTAGCACGAATAATTCACAGCTTTGAGATTTTCGTAAAAATCTAGTCCACACAGAAATCTTGGCAACTTATTACCTAGAAAATCGGGAGGGGAAAAATTTCGCTTGTCTCATAATTAAGGCAGAAACTTTTCTAGGTCACTAGATTTGTGAGGAGCAATTTAACAGTATGATTAAGTTTAGTCATCCAGATCTGAAAATTTACTACAGAAGCTCTCGAACCCTTATGACAATTTATTATTTTTATTAACGTTTTCTTAATTTTGAAAATTTAATTTTTCGGGTTTTCTGGTAGCAATCTATGGTAGAGTATCGGATTTGAGAAAATAGCTCAAACCTATTAAAAACAAGATTAAATTAAATTAAACCCATACCATTAAGAATGAAATTTGAATAGGGAGGCTTACGAAAATAATCAGTTAAATTCTTGTCCTCTTTACTTCCCCAATGTTAAAAAACAACAATTGTCTTAATGCTTTATTAAGTCTTATTCGATGTTAAGCTCAAAAAAATTACATTCGGCATTAAAGTAAAAAAAAACAAACACCGTCTTAATTAAGGTATGTATCAAGCGTGAGATAAGTCCATAATTTTATCTGGCGTACCAAACAGGGACGGTATTAAATTTGTCTCGGATCTGATCAGACGGATAGTCCCGGTTGAATACAAAATTAATCCCTACTTAATCTGCGTACTAAACATGGCCTTGGGTTATGTCGGGGCTTAAGTAGGGAAAGAAAAAAATGTTAACGAAGATGATTTTATCATGTGGAACAGTTCCACAGTGGAAATTTTTAGACACTCCTACTTTCTTGATGCTTTGGTCTCTGATACTATGCTTAAGATCTGTCCCCAAGCTTTTTAAGGCAAATCCCTTCTATGAGTATGCATGGATGCAGTGATGGTTTGATATCATTAGCATTTAAATATAGGCAGGAAACGGGCCAAAGTCCATTCGGGCCACAAGCTAAAATGGGCAAAGCCCATTAGACCCTATTGATTTGAGAGTACATACAGTTGGCGACTCGATTCTATGCGGATCACATATCAAAATGGGTGGGACATTAAAAAATTAAAAAATAATAATAAATTCTGATTTTACAATTTTATATTTCGTAAAATAAAGAAGTTTATGTTGAAATACTAATAATTTATTCTTATGTTCTTAAAGATTATATAAATAAAATATTTTAGTTATATTTATATATTTTTATTTTAAATTATTTTTCATACTAATACTATTTTTTTATTAAGAAAATTATTTATCATTTTGTCTATAAACAACTATTTTTTATAATATAAAAACTAATATTTTTAACAATTAGAAAAAATATTCGTAGTCATTAAAAAATTATAATTAAAGCGGGTCAAAATAGACGGCGGCCGACAGACCTGACCTAACATGGACTGCTCGGAGTCAGGCCAGTGGCGCTTAGTTACGATAGAGGCGAAAACCGTTTTACCGGCCAACCCTCAAAAAATGCAGGCTAAAGTGGGCGAGCCCATATTCCCACCTCTACTTTTAAAAGACTCGTGTATATTTTAGCACAATGTCATCATGTTTTTCTTTCACTTGACATGCATGCATGAAATTGTTTCAATGGAATATTAGTAAGCAGTAGACAGAAGAAGTAAAATAAAGAGCTGAAATATATATTGTAAGGGATTAAAAAAAGAAAGATACCATCGCCCGGGTGTTTGGTATACGCCGCGACGAGAGGTGTCAACTACGGCTTATTTTAAAAATGTAAAGCGTAGTCTTGGCTTTACAGTTTTATTTTTAAAAATGAAAAAGCAAAGTCACCAACTACGGTTTTGACGAGGACACACTAGTTTGAGCATTGTTAAACGACCATTTCTCCTAAAAGCTCAAGCTTGTAGGATTTGAGTTTAATACGAATATCATGCATTTTTTTCAAAAACGTATTAGATTGATATTTAAAAAAAAAAAGTATTATTTTGGGACAAAACTCCATATATTAACAAGGGAAAAAAGAAAGATACCATGCTTCAGGTGTTTGGTACATAAAGCGATGAGTTGCCAAAGCATGAGGTGAGCATGTCGTGTTTATCACACCGGGATTAAAAGCGCGGCAATTGCAAGTCCACTTTGGGCAACTCCTTTGCCACACAGATCTAGATAAACCCTCGATTGCCCATTTTGAAGCCTGATAAGGTGCTGTTCCAAACATTATTATGTGTCGGAAAAAGTAGGCAAATTTCATCATGAAGCATGAAATGGGAAGGGGTATAAATAGAATTATTTGGCTAAAAGACATCGAATAACCCTAAATTTGTGAATCTATCTTGATGGGATATATGATCGCGTCGGTTCATAAAAGTGTGGAGTGGTATTTAAGCAGAGGTTCTCCCACTTATCAAGCTAGTTTTTGGAGATGGGCTCTCTATTGGGTTTGGAGTCACACTATCGTTATCTTTTATTAGAGCCGGCAGAAGTATAAGTGCTACCTAGAAGAGGACACCTAGTGCACGAGAGATTAAAAGTCGAAAGCTATCCAAGTATGAGCCATCCCTGAAATCTGGTTTCTCTAAGGGTGGGCAATCACGATCCCACATCGGTTCCGCATGAAAGTGTGAGAAGTGATACTTAGAGGCAGGGTTCTCTCTTTATCAGATGGAGTCCTTTCGTTAGGCTCTCCTATTGGGCTTGGGTACCTCCCTTTCATGTGTTTTCTTGAAAAATAATCCCTTTCGGACAAAATGTCCTTTATTTCAAATGTACCATTGTCTTTGAAAAGAAGGGTTGTTTTTGCAAGAAAATAAGGTTTTGACCCTGTTAAATCGAGCCAAAATTTGATGAAGGATCAGATTTCAAAATTTGGATTTTCAAGGTCATTTATCAAATCCTCCTATAAAATAAAGCCGAAGACCTATAGTACCACTGAGTCATTCTGAATTTAAATGACATGATCAAGAAGTTTGTTATGTTTGTATGGCTATGGTAGGTACGAAATTTATCCTAAATACTTTTTTTAATGGATAAACAACAAAACCAAAACCACCAAAAGAACCATGGAGAACGAGTATCTGGGGAAATACAATAGGGCCCTCGACAGAGGAAGCAAGGAAAACAACTAACCACCCACACAAGACACCAAAAGCCATTAATGGCCCATCGAAAACAAAAAATCAATCAACGTGTGGTCTCCAAACAATACATATTAACCCAAGACCAGAGGTTACTAAGAAAAGTAGACTTCATCCTGTTGATAGAAATATCCACCCCCTCAAATGCAATTTTGTTTCTCTGCCGCCATACAGTCCAAAAAATACAGAGGGGAGTAGCCATCCACGCCTTCTAGCACCGCTTTCCAATTGATGAACCTTGCCAAGAAAGAAGGGTCTCTTTCACAGAGAGAGGAAACACCCAACTGGCACCATAAATGGCTAAAGCAAATCCCATAGAATTTTAGCCTTTGAACAATGGATCAATAAGTGATCATTTTCTTCCCCTTACCGCCACAAGGGAAGCACCTATTAAGCGATGCTCTACACTGCTTTTCTTCAATTGATCCAGAGTTAACACTTTGCTGAAGCTTCTAAGCGAAGAAGCGACTCCAGATGGCATTGGCAAATACTAAGCTTGCCATCTATCTATGGTTCATAAAGAGAGAATTTATGTCTAGACTCTAAATTCCCCTTATATAGCAATACTTTTTTTTTTCGAGAGATAAACTGAGCAATAAATTAAACCAAAAAAGAGCTTAGACACCCCAAGGTATACGGGGGAGTATATATTGGGGTGCGAGAGTAATAAATGAAGGAGTAGAAACAAAACCCTACCCCAAAACAAGGCCCTTAGAGAATACACAAAGAATTCTAACCAAGAACTCTCAAATTGAATTAACCCTACGAAAGTAACGTACTAACAAAGGAGAGCTTCATCCTCTTTGGAGAAAAGCCACATCCTCCAAAAACAACTCAGGAATTTCTCTCTTTCCCAAATTGCCCAATTATAATCAACGATTCATGACCACAATTTTTTGCCTCTCTTTACGATTGGAAAATGGGAACCATCGATAACATATCTTTAGAGAATCTCCCGGCCTTAATCTGGGCTTTTATACTCCAAATTGGCATCTTCTCTACATTTGAGATGATGGGGCCACCACCTATTCCATCTCCAACTTGATAATATGTTGAGCATCTCGAAGAACCTCTATTCACATCTCCAAATATTATAAAATGAAGAATAGTACTGTAGTTTACTTTTCACTTTTTATTGTATAAAATAGAAAATTTGTGAATAGTGTCACACTATTCACAACTCCAAATTTGGAGATGAAAATGGAGCATTGTTGGAGATGATTTTTAGGATGAAAATCTCCATATATGGAGATGGAGTTCAAATGGAACACGGTTGAGTTGCACAACAAATGGGGACAAACCCACTGAAAGCCAGGGATAGACAACAGAGCTGCCCACATTCCCCTTATATAGCAATACTGATACAGTCTTCCATCACAAAGTCCTAAACTGCTCATCCACTTGTATACAATACTCTCTTTTTTAATTATCATCAGAATACAGTTATTATTCTTGTCATCACAACTGTAGCCCTTATAATTTTTACTGCCTTATCTCATAATTTTGGGCTGCATGAAGTTGAGTTGAATTAAGTTGAATCACAACTGGAAGCATATATTAATAATTAACATAACAAAAATAAAACCACCTAAAAATAAACTAATATAAATAAGATTATAATAAAAGAAAATATTCAAGACACAGCAGTGACAACCATCTTTTCACTTTTACCTGTGCGGCAGCAGATCTTCCCCACCCAGAGGACATATTGACAATAATCCCTTGCTTCTTTTCAATCATTAGAGGGATGAAATGGCGCATCACATTACTGTCCTTTAACATTTTGTGTCAATAACAGTGTCAAACTCTTCTTCTGGAACCTCCCAAAGCCTATTGTTTCTATTAATGGTCCCTGCATTGTTTACTGTCAGAAAACTCCCTTTTAGTTCTAACTTCTAAGATAGAAATGAAGGAAGAAACGAAACAAGAAATCCCTACTGGTCCATGGAAAAAAAATTAAAACCAAAAATAAAACAAAAACAACACAAGTGGACGGCAAGCATGCCAAAGTGACACCAGCAACTAGATTAAAAATTACATAATTCATAAACTCAAACCTAGCTTTAAGACATCATCACATTTAGAGAGCAAGATTCACACACTTCAGGGATTACCATGGTTCAAAAATGGTCACTATATTCTGCCTTTATACTTTGTAGCTTTTTGCTCTGTCTATCATTCAAAAAAAAAAAAAGGTCACTATATTGGCAAGGCTAGAGAGCATTTTTGGGAGTTGACCATAAATTTGAGCACATAATCTGTCAACGTTCAATTGCTTCCAAAATTCAGCACAGCAAATGTTAACTAAATTGTTATGGGCAAAATGGCTTTTGCTGAGATTTGGATTGAGTGGATCAAGTTTTGTATCTCTATTTCAGGCTTTAAGCATTGTCGAGTGGGACTCCTATATTCTGTTTGAGGCAGAGGAAGCACCATGTGTTTCATCTCTCAGGTTTTTGAAGATGTCTTCTTGAGAGGTTTCAAAGTGAAGAGTAGAGATAGGGGCAAGGGGTGGTGACTCCAACTTGCGCTTCACAGATGATTCTCTCCTTTTTTCTCAAGACTGAAAATTTGTGTGTACGGAGATGGATTCTTCTCAATTCTTTTTCAGGCAGTATCTGGCCTTAGGGTTGACTCAAGAAAACAGCTCAATTCCTACTTGTGTGGTGAGAAGTGGCGAATGTAGAAATTTGTTTCATTTCTTTGTTGTAGAGTTGTGTTTTTGCCTTTGGAGTACTTGGGATTGCCTTGAGCAGTTAGGTATCCCATCGAGGAAAGTTTTCATATGAGGTTCAGGTATTGCACAAGACTTTTTTGATAAGTAAAGAAAGTATATTAGAGAGGGCTAAAGTTGCGCCCAGAGAGTACAAGCAGAAATAACTGACCCCCTCAACATGAAAAAGCAAAAACCACTATACAAAGCAGCCCCTCGATCACTTACATCCCACCCAGTCAATAAACCCATCATATGGTGAAGGACATTCTCTATAAACCTAGCAATCTCCGACCAAAGCAAAAAAAGGAAACAAGTTGCTGTGCACAAGATAATATTTATCTCGGGAGAGTGTGTTTGTACATATGTGTTCCTTTTCTTCTGTAGTGCTCAACGGTGAGATTATACTTGAGAAGATCGAAGGGTGTTTTTTTTTTGGGGGACAGGCACTACGAGAAAGGAAGGTGCATTTTGTTAAGTGGGCAACATTACGAGAAGGGTGGATTCAGCATTGAAATCCTTTGTTGCACAACAAAGCCTTAGTTGTTGAGTTTGGAACCAGTGGAACCACTTGTGCAAGTGCAAGTGTGCGTAGATACATTGTTTTTTGGCCACTCAGTGCAAATTTGGAAAGTGGAGGGATCTGTGGATTGCAAATAGCTATCAGGAGATGCTAAGTAACCTCCCATTCAAGAACATGATTCAGAGTCATGATATTGCTATCTAACTTGGAAGGTTCCTAGAAAGATCGATCTCAACATCTCAAGTAAGAATCATACAAAATGCATAATCTGCATATTAAAAAGCTAAAAAATTCTCTAAAAAATAAATACAGTTAGTTAAATACAACAACCTAATTAGTAAAGCTTTAATCACACTTAAAATTGCTTAAATAATCATAAATACACATTCAGATTGGGTTATAATAGTGCTAAGATTAAGGATCATGTCATTCTTATGCCCAATACCAATTTTAAAAAGGAGCTATGTATAATGTATTAGGAGAAATGTTGCTGCCACTAGTTCAGAGTTATTTTCACTTTAAAAGCAAAAAATGAAATAATAAAGAAATGTGATTAATAACAAGTAAATAATTATTTTAAAATAGTTCTTTAATTAATTAATTATTTATTTATTTATTTGAGTAATAAAAACAATGATTTCATAAGTGATGAAATGTTCAAGGATAGACAATCCTTCCAAGAAGTACTTAATCTTCTATAATGTATAGTAAAGGATAGATGAGTGTAGACTAGTTTTAAAACAGTCAAATTTAACTAAAGTTGCGTGAATAGAATCTCCTACGAAAGAAACCATGTCTTGCTCCATGTTGTGCAAATGCATTTGCTCCATCAATTCCAAGTCTTTTTTTTTTTTTCTGTCCTCTTTCTTGCTTAGTTGTCTTAGATATGACAATAACAAAGTCACCTTCTAATAGAAAATTGGAAAAAGAAAAAGAAAACTAAAAGTCTCTTATTAACACCCACTGTAGAAGGCTGAAATTTCTGCCTTAATGGCATAACCCTAGCCTAAATTTCTGCCTCAACAACATTACCTGGCCTACAGGTTTAGAAGTACTCTTCACACTCTACCAGAATGATCTCTGGTTGATCTTCAATCTAACCTTTTACACCACCCCACCCCACCCCCCCACCCACCCCCCTTTTATTTTTGATAAGTAAGAAAATATATTCATAAAGAGGTTTTGAAAGGGCAACCCAAGCAACAAGATCTTCCAATCCCCAATTGCTCTAGGTTGTCCAAAGAACACCTATCAAAATTTAGTTTGATAACACCTACTGATGCTGGTAGCCATTCACTAGATGACTCCTTAGTCAATCTCATGGTTTTGCAAACTAGGTTCCAATCTAGCAGAATAAGGCTCAAGGGGATACCTGAAAAACTTCTCTAGCAGAAGCCCATTGTGAAGAAGAGAAATAAAACAAGGGTCAAACTGCTTCTAAAATTCTCCACCTACCCTAAAAAACATTGTATTCCTTTTCCGCCAACAAATCAAAGTGATTAGGAAGTGTCCATTCCCAATCACCAAAGAATTTTTCTTGATTAATCAAGGAAAATAACTGAGAAATATTGCAGAGATTCTTTGTTCTTTCCTTCCCACAACCACCCCTTTACCCCTCACCCACCCCAGGTGAGTCAAAAGCTATTGAGGCTCACAAGTTAGATAAGTTAAGCAACTCATTTCAAAGTGAGGATTTAGCTATTCTTAAACTTCATGATACTCAACTTGCATCTGAGACTTGTTGTGACCATTACCTACATGCATAGGACAGTGCTGAGTCATGATGGTCTCAAGCAATGCTTTGGACCATGTTCAAGTTCAACAATTAAATTTTTTGGGTAAATCATAAAACAGACTATCAAAATCAATGTTTGGTATGGGTGTTAACTATTAATTTGCTTACAAAACTTAATCTATTGGGTAATAGGATAATAACATATATAAAGCTCACTTGGGTTGAAGTATTAACCTCTACTCAATGCAATCTCCCATAAGACTTACACATATTTAAGGTATGGTTTACAAGGTTCAAACTCATAATTTCCCAACCAAAGTTCCAATACCAAGTTAAAAAAGAAGCTACCAATAGATTTAGAACTTACATTGATAAGTAATGAGTCAATGAGATGCACTAGTTGACTTAAACTAAAGCTCTAACAAGGAGGCTTTCAATATGGATATTTTTTTTGCATATTTTGGTATTCCTTTCCATAGGAATACATAAGACCAACTTACATGGGTATAGGAAGAGTAGTAAGGTGATTGGATAAAGCGTGTTAAGACCTTTTGTCAGTGAGAGTTAAGTTTCTTGAGGTAACAATCTAATCAATGGGAGTCACGGACTACTACAGTATATTAGCTCAAATATACCTAGATTTTTTTTCTTTTTTCATTTTCTTCATGGAGATCCTTTTTTTTCAATGTGATTTCCTTACCATAATGTCGGTATCTCTCCCATTACAATGCGGACCATAAATGCTCTTAAACACCTAGTGCCGCAGAAGTTACACCTCTTTGAGAGTGCACAATTTGTTTCTCAAACAAAGTCCCATTCCTTATAGTGTTTTCTCCTACACCTATACATTCCTTAAACTTAAGCTCAAAAAGACTTGAACCTCACCCCACCTCATGAGGAGCTCAAACCAAAACATTGAATTTCTCAACTCGGAAGCCATGCATAGAAGTAGGCTAAGGGCATATATCTTTAAACCATCAACTATTTAGGAACCTTCTTGACCATGGGATTTAAAAAATGAACCATCCTAAGTTTGATCAAGAGCATTTACTAAACAAGACTAAATCAAGGTGGTCCTACCTCATACGAATAAATACAATTTCTTCCAGGTAATCCAACTATTTGGAAACCTTCTTGGCCATATGATCTCAAAAATTAATCATTCTTTTTTTTGATAAGTAAGAAGAAATAATTCATGAGGGGAGCCGCAGTGGCAGCTTTCAGAGAGTCTGAGGAACAAACCATGACCCCACAGAAACACCACAGCTAGCCAGAAAAAACAGCCCCAACAAAGCACAAAAACAACCGATTGGGAGGCAGCCCAAAAGTGGACATACCCCAGAAAACACCCGGCATAAAGGAAAAGCTACAAAAACGCTAAAATCACTTAGATCCCAGCCACTCAATGAACTCAATCAGCATTGTAGTGCCCTCTTTAATATAATGTAGTCACAAACTGAAAAAAACACAAAAAGAGAACTTGGATAAACAGTGTCACATCTTCAAAGGCAATTTTATTTCTTGCTTCCATATAGTCAAAGGCATAAAGGCCCCGACCCTCCCACACATCCCATTTCTTTTTTTTCCCTACAAAGACCCTCCCGTCCTTCAGAAGTTTGTAAGGCGAAGTAGGAAGGACGATGAACACAAAAAAAATAGAAGAAGATGTCCTTAAAACCCTTGTTACACCACAATGAAGCAAAAATGATCTATTGTTTCTTCTTTTTCCTTTGCAAATAAAGCATCTATTAGCCAGGGTCTTCCTCTCTTCATCACAGTCCAAGAGTTGAGCCTTTCCCCACGCTTCCTCCTAAGTAAGAAGCATATTCTAGTATCTTGAAGGTGCAAATGATGTTCTGAGGAAATAATAGGGAATCAGCACTGTCTGATTAATGTGATCATTTTCATTTCTATCTTACCATCTATAAGCTGACTTCGTCTCATTAAGATAAGTAAAATTTACTTCCACCAATTCCCAATTTGAAGGGTCTCACAAAAGAGGATTCAACATCCTCCTCCCTCATCCAGACTCATGTTTTCTTTAAATCACGATGTCTTTGTGACGACAATGAGATAGATTGGGAAAGCATCACCTGTAAAGTCATTGACCCACACCACTTATCCTTCGAAAAAAGCACCTGCTCCCATTACTCGCCTCAAAGAAGGAATTTTCCTCACCATATCCCATCCCTTTCTAATCTCTTTCGAACTCCAACTCCATAACCAACCCCTCACCATTTTGGTACACTGACCTCCTTCATCCTCTATCCTTAACTCTAATTAAAATATTCCAAAGGCATCTATTTCACGCATAAGCGCAAACTCTATTTACAAGGAGACCTTATTTACAGAATAGACAATTTCTTTATCGAATCCTCCACTCTTTTTGTCTCGACAAACCACCTCTGATTTACTAAGTAGAGGTCTTCTTTCTATTGCACCTCCTCCCCATAAAAATTCCTTTGAATCCGTTCAATTCTGGAACTCTAACCGATCTAAGGATAGGGAATAAGGACATGGAAATAAATGGGAAGCTAACCGAGGTACTTTGAATTAAAATCATCCTACCACCCTTTGAAATGTAGATTCTTCCATTTTTTAAATACCAGATTCAAAATGAATCATTCTAAGGTTCCTCCAACTCTATTTACACCCCCATCGAGAAATCTAAATGTAGTTCCGTGAGTATTGATGTCAGTAAGATGCTTTTAATTGTGTTGATCTAAAGTAGAAATGATAGGTAGTGAGAAGAAGAATCCTTTTGATGTGGACCTTTTCTAATAACACAACTACCATCAAATAATCCCAATATGATGTGAATCATGCTACAACATATATGTGGGCCAATATTTGTTACCCAAAATCTTATACAAATCTATACCATCTTTTACAAAAATTAGAAACACGATTGCATATAGACCATGTTTTGTAAGCTAGATTTTTTATAGATTCATTTTTGTGAGCTAAATTAAATAGATTAGCTTTTCTACTCATGATATATATGCACTATGTGGATGCATATCATGATGTAAGAAGAGAGCTCAAATGTTAACATGGGATACTCATCTAATGAAAAATTCAAATAACAATACTCATGTCATGAGTACACTCGAAGCAAAATTAAATAAGCGTATTCAATTCAGAGTACCTGATATCTAATTTCCTTTCTTTTCCATCACAGCACGTGCTAACTCTTCGACACTTGCTATTTGACCTCTACAACAATTAAAACTGGTTTTTTCCTTTGGAAGCTGCAACAACAAGTTTAAAAAATAGGAAGAGTACAAGGAATTATGGTTGTATCCTTCAACCAACACAAAAAGGGAAGAGAGATAAGTGCAAGTATATTGCACAAAAACACAGGAAACATCAGTACACAAACCTAACAGATACCTACAATGCTCTGAGTCTGAATCAGAAAGGAAAAACCTCCAAGAAAAGGCTCCCCACTTGGCCACCACATCGGCTACCTAGTTTGTAAACCTAAGCATCAAGCCGGAGAATCTCCCAATTTCTAGAAGGGTAAACAATCCTTAGAACCAAGAATCTAATTTCTGCAACTCCATGATTTCCTAATAACCAATACATAACTAAAGCCAAGGCCCCTTTCACCTAGAAGTAGCTTACACCCAAAGAAGAATTCTATCTCAGACCTTTCAAGTGATCTCTGTGACACTGTGAAACAACAACAAAAACAGAATTTCAATAAAATTACATCTCAGCATAAGATTTATATATCCAAAGATGCCATGCCAAAAGTGAACCGAGATGATAAAGACCTTTAATTTACACAATGTTTCCCTTGGTGTTCCAAATGGAATTACGTAACCGTTGCTCCACCATTCTTTTTCTACTATTAAAAGATGTGCCACAGCCTGAGTTCGAGTAGGAAATGGTAAAAGACCTTCAATTTACACAATTTTTTCTCTCCGTGTTCAGCCAAATAAGTTGATACATTGCTGCACAAATATTGTCCCTATAATCAGAGATGACATCCCACTAGTTGAGCTAAGTACAGATGCCCATCTACCATTGAAGTAAATGCAGTGTTCTCCTCCCAAAAAAAGTAAAAAAATGAACCAAATATACCATACAGCTTGGAATCAGTTTGAGCCTTTACAATCTCATTCTTATGATTATAATTTCCCACTCCCGCATGATCATTTTGAGAAATAACCTGCATTTTTCTTGAAATGCCTTAATGAACAGACAACCAACATAATGCTAAGATCTAATTTAAAATCAAAATCACCATTGAAGCAAATAGGTGATAAAGCGCAGCTCACATTCAAACATACATGCAGAATCAAAAGAAACACAATGCATCAACATTAAACAAAAGCACAGACAGAATTAACGAAAGGAAAGTGGACTGGGAGTAGAAAAACCGAACACTGACCAATCAACGGTCAATTATCTAGAATTCACAATAAAGAATACGCAATCGATGTACAAAATCAGCATCAATTCGCATAATAATACAATCAACAATGAACCAGCTTTAAAAAAACACAGTTTATCAGCCCTGGCCAACAACAGAGATCACAGAACCGAGGAAATAAAACCAAACACTGACCACATCGACGGTCATGAAGAAGTGCTTGTCGGAGGAGGAAACGGCGGAGTCCGACAGCGGAGAATCTACTGATGAGAGCTCGGAATGGAGAGAGGTGAGGCGGTCCTGTGATCGCGAACAGCCGACGACGGAGTGGCCTTTCTTGGCCAGTTCTAGGGCTAGGGCCCGCCCAAGACCCTTGCCGACGCCGGTGATGAGCACAGTCCGGCTGCCCGGCTCCGGCAGTTACGACTGCCGCTCTGCCGACGAATAATTCCTCCTGCAAACGGCGTCGTCATGGCCTCACCTTACGCTACTGATAGTAATAGGTTCGCGGCTCCACTAATTTCTCTGTCACGCAAGCAATTATTTATTTATTTTTATTTTTCCCTCCTTTTTCTGATAGGTTTTTATTAAAAGGGCCAAAATTCTCGTTAAATAGGGATATTCACTCTTTTTTTTTTATTGGGAATTAAATAGAAATCTAGTTTGTTAGATAATCTAGTTTGTTGGAAAAATGGCAAAATCGTAATTTTGGTAAAAATCCGAAATTTTTCTAGATCTCGGATAGCCAATGATTCAGCAGATTGGAATCATGCCATGAATCTATTTCTGTGAATTCGTCAGTGCGAGACGGTCGAAATTTGCGTGACTTCGAGACACGTGATGCTCCAGTGCGGAGTATAGCAACGTGTGATGTGATAAAGTCGCATTCGTGTCTTCATGTGTTAGCGTATTTGCGTAGTAAAGAGATGATGGAAATGGGCCAGTAGTGATAATGCAAAGTGTCAAAAATCTAGAAAAGACGTAGATAGATTAATAAAATTGTTAATGATAATAAAATAGCTTGAATAGTTGTCTTCTCCAAAAATTAAAACACCAAAATGGGCAATGCTGGAAGGAAGGGATGTAGTGAGCGTGAGATGGTGATTTTAGAGAGAGGTGTGCGCCTGGCTGCAGGATTCCGACGTCGGATAGTGAGTTTCGGCCCGGTAGCGAGATTCTTCTGCGGTGAGGGCTGCGCGTGGGCGCAATTTGGTGGAGTTCCGACAACTCGAGGTAGGGATGTTTGCCTATACTTTGTATTTAATCCTTGTTTAAGAACCGTTTAAATTGTATAGAGCGTTCTCGAGACTTGTTTTTAGCCGTAAAATCGGTCTCAAAGCTTTGAGCGAGTGCGAAAATTCTGTTTTGTGTGGTCAGTGAGCGATAACCAGAGGTTTCGCATTCCGTGAATAATGATAATATTTTTGTGTGAATTTTTATGATATTGATTGATTCAAAATGAATTGCTGCGTTTGTTAATTAGCCCGCAGCCAGGCTAATTTTGGTCTGATAATTGTGAAATTGCTTAGCATGTTTGTGTGATTAATTATGTTAATATATGTATATGAATATATTAGCGTGATTTGTTAAATTGACGCTTCATGCGTCGTATCGCATTTAGTACAGAATATTATGGTGAGTGCGTAACATGAAGCGAAGTTAAATGAAAATGTTTGTAAAAGGAATTTCGACGGAAGATTTTCGGGAGAATTGTGTTGGGAGATAGTCCGACAGTGCAACGTCGAAGGGTACATGGGTTATTCGGAAGGTTACCGACCGCGTTAAGTATAGAGGGTAGTCGATATTTTATGAAACTTCGGTGTTATATTCAGAAAAAAGACTTTGTTTTGAAAGCCGGTTATTTTCTTCGCGTCGGCAGGCATATGTGAAGTGGTGGAGACTCGAGACATGGGTTGGTCATGTAGGCGTTAAGGCAGAGTTCATGAAATTGCTTGAATGTGAGTGTTTAAATGCATGTCGCAACACAGAGTGGGAAGTAGCCGCGTAGGAAGTGTCTTTCTTGAGGCTTTGCTCATGCTGTCGAGGGATACCATTTCGAGTCTGGGAGGCGATTAGGGCGGCACTCATTAGAATTGTTTGAGAAGAAAGCGAACTTGTGGCTTTGATTTCTTATAACATGTATTAGAATGGTAAATTTTGATATATGTTGAAGTAAGAGTAATGTAAAAACTCTTGAACCATGTGGTATATAGTTGGTGTATATTGATGAGTATTGTTGTATGGGCCCAAGTGACCGTTTTTACTCATGTATATGTCTTATGATGTTGATGTTGGGACAGGTTGTATTTGGGTAGAGCTCCCCGTACAAAGGAGACTCTGCCCGATTTTCATGACTAATTAATCGGATTCTGGGAGCGTCGCGGTGTCAGGAGGTTGTTGGTTGTCAGCGGTGCGGTTTGGGCGTCGGCAGTGTCAGAGAGATAAGGTAAGCGGTACCTTGGGAGCTCGGTGGGTGGGGCCAAATAAATGAAACCCTAGGGTTGAGGGACTTGGGCTTAGGCCATGGTCATTGAGGTATAAGAACATCACCACTTGGTGGCTTGATGTTAGAGTTTAGGTATGTGATTACCTAGGAAGTCACGGGACAAGATTAGAACACTGCATGCATGGTGTTTGATGTGTGATGGTGTGTATAACATGAGTTGTATGTTATGTGATAGTGTGATCATGTGTGTGAATTGTGATTGATATTGTGCTTAAGTGAATAGCATGGAAAACGTTAAACACTAGAGGTCGAAATATAACCTTAGGTGTTTGAAATTTTAAACAAATAGTCCGAATTAAATGAAAAAAAAGAAAAAAAAATGATGTGGAGGTATTATATATTTTTTTGGCTTTAAAGATGTGTAAAACTGAGAAAAAAAGGATAAAAATAAATTTCAATAAATTTATTTGGGTTATTAAAATGAAATATATATATATATATATATATATATATATATATATATATATATATATATATATATATATATATATATATATATATATATATATATATATATATATGTATATTTTAATTAGTTTTCGGTAGTTGGAATGAAAAAAAATGTTAAAAAAAAACGGCGGAAATGGGCTCTTTGCCCATTTGGTGTTGAGTCATGATACAATGTTTTGTATCGTGACATGCAGGGGCACCAGGCCACGACACGGCCGAGTAGTGCGTGCTAGGGCGCGCGACAGGAGGCGCGACACAGTCGGTTGGGCTACGATACAGCCTGCGACACGGCCGGCCCACGTGTAAGGACAAGCGGCACGCGCACGAGGGCCTGGCTATTGGGAGATTTGATCGCGATACAAATGGGTGCATCGTGACCAGGGCGACTTGGCGGTAGGTTGTGTCATGTCTGGCCTTGACATGGCGGGAAGGCGGCGATGCCGCGACACGGCCGGCGTGTGACTCCCGGCAGCGATCCCGGCCAGGGGGCTTACGACGATCGCCTACTCTGACATAGCTGCGTACCGCGACGCGATCGCGGCGCTCGGCGTAGTACACGCGGCACGGGCGTACCATCTGTAACACGGTCCGTTAAGTGCCTATAACCCGATTTTGGACTTCGATTACCTTTGTTTGATCCTTTGTTTGAGACCTTTGTTCATGAACCTTTGTTCACAAGAATTTTCAAAAAAAAAAATCCGTCAAATCAAATGAAGTTGTTATTCCGGACCAAAACGTATACAGAATTTATACCGCTATTGCCAAAGACTATTGTCTAATCCCCGTGACGGCGTCGTAAAACTTGTTGACCGTATATGTAGCTATTTGATTAGTTCAAGATTGTTTCAATTGGAGTAAATTGTTCTTGAGTGGTTTTTGATCGTTATCTTGCAAGTGCCGCAATTAAACGAGTAATGCGTGGTTTAAGTCCCGGATATCGCGAGAGATCTCACCGAGATTCTCGATCAACTGCGACCTGAAAATCTGTGTTGGACTCGATGGGCAATTGGAATTGGCTTTGGCGGCAAAAATAATAAAACCTAAGAAAAATCAATTAATAATAAATGAATTGAATATTGAAATACAAAAATAACAAATTAAGACTGAACAGTTCTCTGCAAAAGACATTGAAAAGAATGCTACTGTGAAACATCAATTCCGGCATAATGCACTGATCTTTTGCTTATTGAACCACAGATTTAAAACTAGTCCAAGGAATATAATAGTGTAGCTGGATCTCTCCAAACCCCACAATTCATTATCTAAACCTCACTGTTTCTCTCGAAGACAGAGTGTTAAATAACTACTTTTAATCTGGGTTGCCTTGTTCTGGGTATTTTTCTTTTTCAATACTTCATACCCACAACAATTTGTAAATACGAGCTCTAAGATATAGTCATTGCCTGAGATCTACACTATACCGGTTCCTCTTCCTCTAAATTAGAGCGATTCATCCTTTCCTTGATTAGATCTGCCTTTAACACGGGATTGGATTTGAATCGAATGGTGAACTCACGTGTGCCTAAATTGATAAATTGCTCCACTCGTTCTCGTCTCCCAAGTGAGGCGAGATTTATCGATTTAATTACAGAGCACATTAGATCACCATTGGGATTCTCATACCTTTCGAAATTGTTCATTACTCTCGAAATTCCTTCTGTGTCACTCAGAGGGTATCACGGAAATGAGCTTGAGACAATTCTATTCTGGTATAAGGACTGCAGCATTAGGATCGATAACGAGAAAACACACAAGACCGACAAGCGGCTTTGCAAGCTGGGTTCATGTGCTTGAATAAAATTTATGCAAGAAAGATAATTTATGGCGATAACGTCGATTGATAGAGTACGGGAATCTAAATTACTAGATTACACCATACATTGAAAACTGGCGATCCAAAGCCCTTTGTAAATCGACAGCGAACCGAATTCGGAAATTTATGCGGAATTCAAACAACAGAACGATAATTTGAAGAAATATGAATACGCATTCGGCTTAAGCTTTAGTGAGCGTTCGAGATCAAATTTTAATGGAAATACAAACTAATCTAAAAATAAAATAAAAAACTAGAAAAGAAAAGAAAGAAAATTAAAATGGAACCGGCAGCAAAATCTCTCTTCCCGATCGCCAAGGCTGCGTTCATTATTAGCGGCCGTGTTATAGGGTTACGAAGTTGGGCTAATTGATGCACTTCTTTTGAATTGCGATTTAAAATATGGCCCGATTAGTTGTTGATGCCAGCGACATCAATTCTTATCGCGACCTCTGTTGTCGCCGGTCATGTCAGCGAGTCTTTGTTTAGTCGCGGCGTGTCTTTAGTGTAGCTGATCATCGCTGACGGCTTAAGGCGTCGCGACCTTAGCGTATTGCATTTGATGTCAGCGTGACTAAATGTTGTCGCGACCTCGCTCTCTCTATAGTGGCTATCCGACCCTTTGGTCTTTGCGTGGATGTGTGACATCTTCTTGATCGTGACCTCAAAATCTTACAATTGATAACCAGCGACAGCAGATTGTTTGTGTGACCTTCTTTCCACAGTTTGACTATCAGCGATGGCTGAATGATGTCGCGACCAGCACTACGTGTAGTTGATGTAAGTGACCATCTCTCTTTAGGCTGGCATTTATCGCGACCTTAGTTTCCTTGCAAGGCGATGTCGCGGCGCATGATGATGCTGATGTCAGCGACCACATCCCGAATGTCGCGACATACTTGTTCGATCCATTGTTTATCTTCGCGCGACCTCTCTTGTTGGTGTCGCGACCTCGTATCAACATCTTGGGTTTAATTAAATGCGACCTCTGAGAAGGATGTAGCGACATCATGTCTTCTTAACCCCGTCAATTCACGGTTTGCTTGACTTTGCGAGTTTCTTTCACGCCCAGCTCGTTTTGTCTTCAATTACGCTTCATTTGCGTGGGCTACTGTAGTTTACCTTTGAATAGCCATTTTGATTTGTAAAAGCTTCCTTGACATCAAATTCTTTAATCCTTTGCGCTTCTCTGCTTTGCAGCTTCCTTGATAGTATATCAGTCTTGCTCAGCCACGTTCTTCTCCTTTCACGCAAGTGCACTTTCTTTGAATTCCTGTGCCATGACCGGTTGGTAAGATTTATTCCATATTCTTGCATATAAATCAGTCTTTATACTTAAAATCAATCGGAAAAATGGTGAAATAGATGACTTTAAACTCATCAAACTCCCCAAACTTAAAATTTTGCTTGTCCCGAGCAAGAAAGAAAGATTTGTTTGTCCTCGGAAACAAAAAGGACATTTTTACATTTACGTTTTGCGGTTGTAACCAATTTAATTGAAAGACTAAATTGCATTCGTTTAAATAGTATTCGGCTTCAAGTCGGATAAAGGTTAGTTTCTACTCAATCGGGTGTACGCATAACGAGTGTTGAATTTGTTTCTAAACGGTATAGTTAATTGATCTGTGAAATGTAAGTTTGTTTTCTTTCTCATTTTCTTAATGAATCCAATTAACCATAGAGGATATTTCACAGTTTTGATCTTTTCCTGATTTTCCAAATTCCATAGGCTTGTTGTACATATTGATCTCCACTAATGTAGGTGATTACAACCTTCAAGATCAATCAGGTCTTTTGGGCTTGTAATGTTAGGCTTGGGTAAGGGGTAGGATGGATGAGGTACAGGTTAAGATTACCAATACTCCTTTTCCTTTTCTACTCATCTCTTCACGTCCCCTTTTCCTCCTTGTAATTTCTTTAATAAACTCCCCAAACAGTGTTTGGTCCACACTGATTTTCTTACATTAGCTTGTATGCTCATTTCTCATTTCATAATTCAAGGCTGGGTTTCTTTTACTGTCGCCACATTCGAGATAGTGTAATGTTTGTCTTCTTAGGCTTTCTAACACTCTTGCGAACTTTGGGTTAGTAACTCCCGTACCGGATGGCATTAGGGTACTGGGTGTTGAAACACCCTAAGAACTTGGTGTTGAGAGTCGAGGCCACAAGACAAGCCTATTCCTTGAGCTTTCTTCCATTGTATTTACTACGATGTAGATTTTCTCTTCATTCCCTTTTTTTATTTTCTCCTTGAGTTCCTCAAAAAATTTACACTCCCCCAAACTTCATTTCTTCCTCTCTCTTTGAATTCTTTGGTAATCACAAGTTCTTTGGAGGATTGATTCTTTAGGATGGGTTAGGGTCTCCATTGGTTTATTTTGAAAATAGGGCTTGTTTTGGCTCGATTCTGGGGCGAAGTGTATGTACATTAGCATATGAATAGGGATGGCTAGAGGCCAAACCGAGGAACTCTCGGATGGCTGCATCATTTCTGTTGAGGTGTATCACCTAGGATTTCGCCTTGATCACTAATCTAACAAGTTCTAAAAATTGGGTTGATTAAGTGATAACCACGAGGATTTTCTTGGCTCAAGTAATCGGTGGATGAAATTTAGATGATGTTACATTCCCAACGAGGTTCCTTGACTCAGCATTCTTCGAGCTGAGAAAATTGTTTTTGTTCTTCAAATGTTTTCCTTATCTGGACTTATCGGCAAAATTCAAACTAAATCACAATTTATGTTTCAATTAAATTGCCTGTCATTTGGCTCTTATTCTGCATTGAATAGAATTATTAAATTGATTCCCAAATCAAAAACTAAAATGAAACAGAAATAAAATTCATATATTATGAACAACCAATTTGCAAATCATAAGGAAATCTATTCAAATATCAAAACATTTCGATCTATTTGTCTGTTTTCTTACGATTTACACTTGTATCTAAGTTAAAAAACCCTTTATTTCTTGATCTAAGTACATATATTCTTGAGAAGGTTACGGCTCAGCTTGAATTTGGCTCACGGACAGAGGCTCCTCTAAGGTGATTCGGCTCTTATGAGTTGTACAACAAATTAGGATTGCCCTCTCCCTGTTTGGAGCTTCTTGGTTGATGGTTTCTAACTAATCCATATTCCCTTCCCAACCAACCATTCTCTTTATTACCACTGACGTTTTTATGGAATAACGAATGGAATTTATTTGTTTTCCGACTCATTCATTCCACACTAAAACACATGTTCAAACCCTTAAACTCTTCTTTTCTCTCATTCTCCCTTTCTCCATTTCTTTGTTCGTTTTTTCTTCCGTTGTTCTTCCATCCTTTATAGTGCTTTTCGTTTCTTTAGGAGGGAACAACCATTTATTCCTTTTTATATTTACAATGAGTGGATTAAGTGATTCCTCGAACCTTACTCTTGGTAATTCAACAGAGGTTCGTGGTTTTGATAGAAATTTTAAGTTTTCTTGAACTTATTAATTTTTCCCTCCCGGATTATTCCCTCGAGCGAGGGTATCAAACATTGGTTCAATTAGAATTTAAATTTATGTTTCTATTAATACTTTGTTATTATAATTTAATTTCGCTCGTCTCGTCCCACTTTGGTGAGAATGTCTTGTTGTCATTAAATTTAGGGCAAAATTAAGCGCCCATTGGCAATTTACCTCTTTGTCGCGACATGTTATTGTTTATCATGACACAAATTAACCGTGGAGGACAAGTCCTCCTAAGGTTGCGACATGTCGAGCATCTCAGGACATTGTTAAGTTGTCGCGTCCACTCTTCTCTTTTAAAGGGATTACTCTTGTAAATGACCCACGAATTTGCATCCCGACCTCAATTTCTTCTACTTGAACTTTTGAGTGGCGACCCGCCTTGTTCTTCCTTGACATTGACTAAGTCCGCGACATCAACTTTTGTTGTGACGGTTTTACAATCACGACATAAGTTTTTGTCGCCTTGTGATAATTTTGCCTCAAATTTGTGGAAACGACAGCTTTCACTCTTGATCAGTGCTTGATTCTCGTCATCAAACAAACCAATTTCACATAGCAATTCAAGAATGTATTCTATTCAAATTTCACATAATTTATATAGGGAAAGGAATGCTCCCTTTTTTCCTGTCGTTCTCTTCTGCAAGTTGCTGGAGTTGTACTGGAGTTTATTCCTTCTTGCCTGAGCCATTTCTGCATAAGTACTCTGCAACATTTACAAGAAGGATTCAATTAAACAAAATTAACTTCTTAAATTACTAAATAATTATTATAATAACTAGAAAACAAAATCAGGTTAATTCTAAAAAAAAAAATAAATAAAATTCAAGAGTCTAAGCAAATTAAAGTCTCTATGGAGTTGCCTCGTGTTGCTCCGATTTTGAGTCCTTAATTTGGACTTCTTGTTTAATTTTTCTCTCTCAATGAACCGGGGTAACACCTCTTCTTTCTTCCTCCTGGCTGATAATGCTTAGGTCTTTGTCCATTAACTAGAATTCCTCCCGGCTTGCTCCGGTCTTGAGTATTCTTTGCTCAGTAGTGCTTGACACCACGTATATAGTCCGCTCCACCTTGATTTCAATTTTCACGGGAACAATCTTAATCACGGAAAGGTTAAATAACGAACTTGATCCTTATGCAGATTCTTTCTAGAGAATCCTTTGATCATGCCATTTCTTTGTCTTGTCTTTGTAGATCATAGCATTATCATAGGCTTCATTTCCCGATTCTTCGATTAATTCGGTTTGAAGAAATCTCTCTTCCTTTGCCATTTGAAATTGAAATTCAGCTTCTTGATGGCCCGCATAGTGCTGTATTCGATTCAAAGAGAGGAAGAGTGAGGCATGGCCTGAAATACCAATCTGTGGGGACATCCAATGGGGTTTGAATCACGATCCTTAAGCCCAAGTGCATCATCAAGTTTGGAGAGAGACGATCTTTCACCTTGAACTTCACGATTTCCCGGGATCCTTTAACCTCCAGGTTGGAAATTTGCCTTGCCCATTAGTGCGGGATGATAAGCTAGGCTCATATATGTTTGATCCCATATGCTCAGGCTTTGCGAAAATTTTGTTTACAAGTGGCTTCCCCACGTCATGGTAATAGTCTGGGTGTTCCAAATGCGCTCGATATGTTCTTTGCGGGAAACTCTGGCTTGTATTAACATCATTCCTTGGGCAAGCTATTGCTTCCACCCATTTAGAAACATAATCCTTTGCTAGTATATACGAGTTTCCAAATGATCGTGGAAAGGTCCCGTAAATCTATCCCCATACATGTTGCACATGATATGCCTCGTAGGGGCATTTCATTTCTAACGTTGATATTTCCAATCTTTTGGCATCTATCACATAATTTGGCCCATTAATTACAATCCACGAAAGCAGTTGGCCAATAAAATCTGATTGGAGTATCTTATGAACACATTCTTTCTCCAGAAAAATGCCCCAATATGGTGATGCATGGCATTCATTCATAATTACACTTTGTTCACCTACGGCACATCTTCTTATAATCATATAAACTCCCCTCTTAAATAATAGTGGTCATCGGATATAATACATCTTTGTCGATCTGACTTTCTTTTACATTGGTGGCTGAATTCAGAAGGAACTACTCCACAAGCTAAGTAATTCACAATATCAGCATACCATGGCATTTGGAATGATAATTGAAATAGTTGCTCATCTGGGAAGCTCTCTCTTAATCTTATCTCCTCCTCTTCTGCTTGATTTCTTTCTAATACGGACAAGTGATCGGCTATCACATTGTCATCCCTTTTTATCTCTAATTTCGGATCAAACTCTTGTAGTAGTAGCACCCACCTTATCGATCTTGGCTTAGCTTCCTTTTTGACATAAGATATTTGATGGTACGTAGTGCAGTGTGAACTATAACATGGGATCCCGGAATGTATGGCCTGAATTTTCACAAGCAAACACTATTGCTAGCATCCCCTTTTCAGTTGTGGAATAGTTTTCTTGTGCTTCATTGAAAGGATGCGCTGGCATAGTATATGTCTACGAATATTTTCCTCTTTTCTTTGCCCAAACAGCCCCATTCTTGAGAAATCGCGGCATCACACATTGCCGAATTCTGATCCCATTGCAGTGCGGCTATAATGGTCTTTAACCAATCTGATCTTAATTTCTTCAAAAGGCGGCCTTGCGGGAGATCATCAAATTAAATTTTGTGTCTTTCTCGATGTCTGCATAGTGGTGCGATTTATTTTGAGAAAGTCTTTGATGAATCTCTGTAAATCGGCGTGCGAAACTCCTTATCCCTTTTCTTTGTGGTGGGAGGTGCAAGGGTTTTGATAATAGAAATCTTGGATTGGTCACTTCTGGCCTGTGCATTTTATGACCAGAAACAATACCTTCTATTACCATGAAATGGCATTTTCCCAATTTAGTACTATTGCTTGTCCTTGCATCTTTAATCTTGTTTCAGTTGTTCAAACATTGTTCAAAGCGGACCCATACAACTGTGAAGTCATCCATAAAAATTTCCACCTTCTTCTACCGAATTAAAGAACATTGACATCATACATCTCTGGAAAGTAGCGGGAGCACCTTTGCCAAATGGCATCATACGGCGAAGGTGCCATAGGGGCATGTGAATATGGTCTTCTCTTGGTCCTCAGGTGCAATTGCAATCTGGTTGTAGCCTGAATACCCGTCCAAGAAACAAAAATGAGGATGTCCTGATAATCTGTCCAACATCTGATCAACGAAGGGCAAAGGGAAGTGATCTTTCTGGTTCGCGTGTTAGAACTTTCACATGTCAAATGCCGCGCTCTAATACATGCGGATTGCGGTTGGAATTAATTCATTTCTTTCATTGCGTGGATTCTGATGAAATCCACCCTTCTTTGGAACCACATGGGTAGGCTAGCAAGGACTATACGAATTGCATAGATAAAACCAGCATTTAACCATTTGAGTACCTCCTTCTGACTACTTCTTTCATTCTTTGGATTAAGTCTCCTTTGATGTTGTGATTGGCCTTGCATTTTCTTCTAGAAGTATTTTGTGCATGCATATTGATGGACTGATACCTTTTAACTCTTCAATAGACCAAGCTATAGACTCTTATGATTTCTCAAAATTTCCAGCAACCTCTGTTCCTCAGCATCACTAAGTCTAGCAGAAATTATTACTGGTTTACTCTTTGGCAGCTTCAGGTAAGCATCTTTAAATGACTTATGCTTGCTAAAACTAGCCCTTCTTCACTTGTTTCTTGATGAAATTCCTTTTCTTCAATTTGATCTCTTTTTCCTCAGTTTGTTCAAGACTCATCACTTTCTCAAGTAGAATGTAAACTGATGTGCAGAAAATCTGAATCAAAATCTTCAGATCTTTAGAATTCATCTCTTTTCATTGATTGAAAAATTGGGCATTACAATCATAGTAAATTCGAGTTGTTGACATATACATCTTCTATTGACCTTGCATCTTCCCTCTCTGTGTCTAAACTCCTCAAACTTCCGATTAAATTGAAGTCGAGTTGTCTCTTTTCCAGCTGCAGTGAGGAATTCCCTTACGCATATCGATTAAATTGCTCCGTTCTGAAGAATAGCCTTCCCGATATGAGGACTTGTGAATCTTCTTCCATATCCAGTACGATGAAGTCTACTTTGGAAAAATAAAGTTCCCCACCTTTACCAGCACATCTTCTATGATTCCTTCAGGTTTTGCCAGGGTTCTATCTGCCATTTGGAGTATGATGGTAGAATGCTCCTGACTTAACCCCTGTAGCCAGTCGGGCATTAAATTGATCTTTTGGCACGAGTCCTGAGGCTTACGAAACTCTAACTCTCAATGAGTGCGGGGAATGGTGAAGCTCCTGGATCCTTCACTTCTTTTCTGGTAGCCCTCTTAATCACGAGTATTGCAAGTTACGGTCGGGTTCCGCAATTCCTTCTTCGACAATCTTCCTCTTTTTGCTCATTGTGCTTTCAAAGAATTTTGCATAAAGTGGCATCGGTAACCCATACGTGAAAGGCATGCGATTTCTAACCACGAGTTTTCAAAAACCTTGCAAACTGTTCCTCTATCTTTAGTTTCTATAGCCTCACGTGGAAATGGGACTGCTTGACCCGGTGTGCAGGTTTTCTTCTTACTTCTTTCTTCTCGGACTGACTGTTCATGCTTTCTTTCTTTACTCGGTGTTTCGGCGTTGTGCGGGCCTTCATCTCCCTTGTTGCTTTCATCTTTTACTGTCTTCTTCTCAAGTCTTTCCATACAGGCTGCACCGCCATCACAGGTCTTTTGGATTCTTCTTTGTGTCCTTCCAGAAGGCATCTTTCATCGATTTTGCATGTTTAGGACGGTTGCCTGTCGTATCTCGGGTTCTTGAGAAGCATTAGTGGTCTTCACGAAAAATTTGAGAATTGGCATTTGGGCTTCCAATTCTGCAAACTTTTGTTCATGGAAGTTCTTGACTTCTTGTTGTCCCCATGAAGTGCGGCATTTGATCTTCAAATGGTGGAACTCTCCTCGACCACGATATTCATTTGTGCTTCCTCCTCGCTTCTTCTGGCAGCACATTTGGAACCTTGGTGACTGCGACATCCTTCTTGGGGATCTTTGTTCATGCCTTTGGCCTTGTGAGGCCCCTCCACCATATGAAAAATTTTCATGGTTCCTCGATCTTCGGATGATGGTGTCTTTGGCCGGAGTTAGGATTTGGTTTGGATTATTCTTCTTGGCTCTCAGTACTTAACCTCCTCGACATCATAAAACGGTTCTTGAGTGGAGTACCTCGACACTTCCTCTCAATAGTTCTGTCACACCGATTCCCGTGTCGGACCCGATTGAATCGGACTTGATTTCGAGTGCGACCTTATCTTGGGACTCCTTATTATTATTATTATTATTTTTTTTTTTTTGTAATAACCAACAATCATTTATATTTTCTGAATGAACTACCACCGGGTAGTGTCCATCAAAATCTATACACATATACTAGAAGTCCCATTTATATACAAACCCTTATACATATATATGTCTAATACATTGTCGAGGAGATCGTGGGCTTGATCTTTGGTGAAGGCACTATCTAAAGGAATGTGTACGCTGGTGTGTGGAATATCTGTCTCTTTATCTCCCTCTTGGTACCTACGGATTGAACACAGTGCTAAGCTTTAAATGAGTGGGAACATATAGACGATAACGATAATAACAATATCGCGCGTCACTATCTTTTTATTTACTTTTCCTTATGCAATTGTGAAGCCTATTGTTATGTGACTTCTAACTCATATCCATATTATACATGCCGTTTTATCCTTTAGATTCCATATCATTTTCACGATTATTATCCATCCATGTGTCATGTCTTTTACAAGTTTCAATTCATATCTTCTACATGTAGCAAACGTCGGATCATATTCAAAACAAACGTATACATCTACGATGCCGTCGAAACATCAAGTCATATCAATTTCATCGAGGTCGAATCAAACTAATGCCGATACATGATAGACTCTTTATCACTATCCTGACCGAAGCCATTAATCCAACTCCTTTAGTAATTACATTTCATGATGCAGTGCCCGTTTAAAACATTTTTGTTTCGTTATATTAAATTTTCATTTTCAAAAGTGTAGCGACCCGAATCCCCGACTTGACCCGGTTGGCGGATCCAAGATGGAGCCCGGTTTACTCCGACATTTTCAATGGCTTATTTTGTTTCGTTTTATTAAATTTTATTTTCAAAGTGCGACCGAATCCCACGACTTGACCCGATTAAGCGAGATCAAGGCACAGGCCAGTTTACTCGACATTTCAATTATCTTCCCAAAACATTTTGTTTATGTTATTCCATTTTAAACTTTTTAATTACCCGAAAACACTTCTTTTCGGGCAATCCCATAACCACTTATAAATTCAAAAGACCCATAACATTCACACTTAATAACATGCATTACAAAATAATGCCTTTTTATCCACATAACCTCATGCTATTCATTTTCGCATGCTTCCATTTTACACATCATTTATCATATCACAACATGCATTTTTAATGCAATAATTCAATTCACAATTCAATTTATGAGATTTAAGCATTCACATAAATAAATCCATTACACTTTCGTCAATATTTGGTTATATCACTTTGACTATTCAATTCACATTTTGCGGTCGATTTAATGAATCCGCCCCTTTTTATCATTTGGTAATGTGTCTACACATTTTACAGTGATCTCCCATCATGGAAATTTGTTTGGTGCATCGACTCGTGGTATCACTTGTTCGGTTCTCCCGTCATGGCGGATCTTTGTTTTTAGTGCACCGAGCCACGTGGTATCAATTATTCGGTTCTCCCATCGCGGCGGATCTTAGTTTAGTGCTTGTACGACGGCGTGGTATCGCTTAATCGGTACCATCATGCAGGATGCCGTTTGGTGCACTGACCGTGGTATCGATTAAATGTCATACGCCCGTCATGGCCGGATCGGTTGGTGAATCCGCGAGTGGGACATTTCTTCAATGCCATACGCCATCGCGCGGATCAGATTGGTGCATCCGCCAAATCAGGACATTGGATAATTTCGAAGTGCCGCCGTGAAGCGGATGCCGTTTGGTGCATCCCACGTCGGGCGGTTCATTCTTTATATCATTCAATTCACATTTCTGACCCGGTTAGTTTAATGAATCGTCTTTATTATTATTCACGTTCATTCGGTTTCGAATATCACATTTCGATTTCATATTCACTCCGTATTCACATTTATAGCAGTTCCGTTTGATGAATCCGTCTTATTATCATTCACATTCATTGGTTTTCAAATATCACATTTCAATTCCATATTCACTTTCGTATTATCTTTTAAAAGATATACTCAATCACATACTCATTCATGTGATCATTTATATATACTCATTCATATGCTCATTCACGTATACTCATTCATATACTTATTCATAAATTCATTTACGTATACTTATTCACGTATACTCATTCATACACTCATTCACATATTTATTCATTTATGTATAATTTCACTTGAATTCATTTACGTATACTTATTCCACGATATACTCATTCATACACTCATTCTATATGCATTCATATACTCATTCATACATATTCACATATTCATTCCTGTATACTCATTCATGTATACTCATTCATAAATTCATTTACATTATACTCATTAACGTATCTCCTATCATTTGTTATCATTTTAAGTTATGTGATAATAATCGCCATATCACTTAACCATTATGTGTTCATGACACTTATTACCTCTCATGTTCACAATCATGTTTCAATTCGTTTTCATTTTCATTTCCATAATCATTTTCATGTTTCATAGACACATCTTTACATTTTCATTTTCTACATTTTTCATGTTTCATGCCTATTACATGGCACTTCATATTCTTGTGAAGTATGATGTATGTGGAATCACACCTCATTCATATATTCTTATTCCTCTATGAATCTACTTTGCTTAGGAAGTGGAATCAATCCATCGAGGATCATCAAACTAAAGTTATGGCATTTCATTATAAACTAGTGGTTTACCAGTTACCGCTGAACAGTTCGTATTACTAATTTTCCGGGTTCTAACTTCATATTTGACATGAGGTCTTTGTACTCATTTAAATCTAAGGTGCTAAGGAGTTCTTCCAATTGGAATCACCCAGTCGAACACCGAAACTCAAGTTTACGTCGAAACAACCCCGGACTACTCTATGTTCAAAGCTGGAACGAATTTGGCTTGCACATGGCCCCACTTTGAGTGAATTTTAGGCCACTTAGAATAAGGAATTTGGCAATGCCTATTATTTAAGTTTTGTTCTCATGAAGTCTATTTACGTATTGCCACTTGAATCCTCCATCCAGACTAAGAAACAAGGCAAGTTATGGCCAAAATCGAAAACTGGTGGCAGGAACGAGAGCGACCCGGAGTGTACCGGTACACCCCTAAAGTGTACGGTACACTTTGACCCAAAAATGACCGAGAAACGAAGTATTACCGGTACACTTTCAAAATTATTACTGGTACAAGTCACGAAATGCCCTAAAATGTGTGTGTTTCCTCACATTTTTCCCATATGTTTCAACCCCGATGACTCTATACTCACCTCACGCCTCAAAGGAAACCATTTAGAATTCACCTTGTAAACTCTTTTCTACACAATTTATCTTTCCATTAGATATCTTTCTTCAAAATTCTTTCATGAATTTCTTCAAAAACCTTCTAATATGGGTTATGACCCATCCTCAACAAAACATGAATGTGTTGGGGTTTATAAGCCCTAACTCATTCTACTTACAATTAACCTTGAATCGACTTAAGAGAGGATTCTACAACTATCTTGTGCCATTTTAGAGTTTTAACAACCTAATTTCAATACACATCTTGGTTAAATTTTCATCCTAACAAACCTAGGTTTTTGGACAAGATAATAACCATACAAAACCAAAGATCCATACACAAATCCAAAGTTCCATACTCAAAGTTCAGTTCATACCTTGGCAGTTCCTCATGCTTCCTCTTCTTCTTCTCTTCCCTCTTCTCTTAACTTCTCTCTTTTCACTCTCTTCACGGTTTGCTCCCAAATGAGACCAATTTTTTGGTCTTCAAATCATGGATTTATTAATTGCATCTTGGCCTCCAAAAACCATTGCAGGTTAAGTTACTTTACAGCAAGTACTAATACTTGACTATTTGGCTTTCAATTTCCCTTTTATTGTATTTGGCCTCTAATCTTCTAGGAATTACACAGCAATTCCTATTATTTCTTCTTTGGCCCCTTTTGGACAAATTACAATTGTGTCCTTAGTTTTGTAACTTTCCGGGTCTCGTTCCATGTTTGCATTTAACTCACGAAGCGTTCAAATTACACCTGAAAATACCTAAACATGTCAGCGACTAGGGTATATTTTTGGGGTGTTACAATTCTCCCCCTTATAAGAATTTAGGTACCGAAATTCATACTCTAGCATGTGCATGTTCTATATCAGATCCTTTCTTTTCATGTCTTTTACAGAAGTTGGAGCGTGACTCTCACTTGACCCATCAAAGCTCCATCAGAAATAAATCTCCTGTCTTAATCTTTCAGAGCTGGTAACCCTTGTTCCTTGAGGTTAACACTTTCAATAGCTTCTTCAACTGGATTCGGAAGACGATCCATCTATACAAACACAAGGACATCCACATCAGGGGCCAACACTTTTCTATCTTTTCTATCTTATACTTTATCTAGAATCGCCTAACATAGGCTTTTCCAGAAACGCCTAAACCTAGGCTCTGATACCAACTAACTTGTCACACCCTAATTCCCGTATCCGACCCGATTGGCGAATCCGGACCGGTTTCGGGGTGCGAAACTTTATACTGGGACTCCTTATTTTTTTTTATTTTTATTTTTGTAATAACCAACAATCATTTATATTTACAAATGAACTACCACTGGAGTGATGTCCATCAAAATCTATACATATATACTAAGTCCCATTTACTTATACAAACACTTATACATATATATGTCTAATACAAACATCAGAGATCGCGGAAAAGCAGTCTTTGGTGAGCTTCCTATCTCTGAATGGCCACGTCTTTGCTTGTGTGGAATATCACAATCTCTTTATCTCCTCTTCGGTACCTACGGATTGAACACCGTGCTAAACTGCGCTTGAGTGGGAACATATATGACGATAACGACCAATAACAATAATCGCGATCACAATCTTTTTACATTTACTTTTCCCGCCCATACGAAGTGTGAAGCCTATTGTTATGTGACTTCTAACTCATATCATATTATACATGTAGATTTTATCCTTTTTAGATTCCATATCATTTTCACGATCGTATCCACATCCATGTGTCATGTCTTTTACAAGTTTCAATTCATATCTTCTATATGTATGGCTTGTCAGATCATATTCAAAACAACTTATACATCTACAGTGGCAAATCGGAACATATCAAAGTCATATCAATTTCATACAGGGTCAAATCAAACTAATACCAATACATATTAGACTCTTATCACTATCACGACCGAAGCCATTAATCAACTCCCTTTAGTAATTACGTTTCATGATCTGGGATGCCCGTTTAAAACATTTTGTTTCGTTATATTAAATTTTCATTTTCAAAAGTGTCGCGACCCGAATCCCCGACTTGACGGTTAGGCGGATCAAAAATGGAGCCAGTTTTCAAACATTTTCAATCAAAACATTTGTTTCGTTTTATTAAATTTTTATTTTCAAAGTGTAAGCGACCGGTCACGACTTGACCGGTGCGGATCAAAGGCCCGGAGCCCGGTTTACTCCGACATTTTCAATTATCTTCCCAAAACATTTTGTTTATGTTATTCCATTTTAAACTTTTTAATTACCCGAAAACACTTCTTTTCGGGCAATCCCATAACCACTTACAAATTCAAAAGACCAATAACATTCACACTTAATAACATGAATTTACAAAATAATGCCTTTTTATCCACATAACCTCATGCTATTCATTTTCGCATGCTTCCATTTTACACATCATTTATCATATCACAACATGCATTTTTAATGCAACAATTCAATTCACAATTCAATTTATGAGATTTAAGCATTCACATAAAAATCCCATTTACACTCGTCAATGTTGGTTATATCACTTTGACTATTCAATTCACATTTTTGACGAATACAGTTTAATGAATCCCGCCCCTTTTTATCATTTGGTAATGTCACCCCACATTTACAATTCGGTCTCCATCATGGTATTTGGTGCATCGGAGCCGTGGTATCACTTATTCGGTTCTCCTATCATAGCGGATCTTTGTTTGGTGCTGAGCAATAGATGGTATCAATTGACCGGTTCTCCCATCTGGCGGATGCCGTTTGGTGCATCGGAGCACGTGGTATCAGTGCCGGTTCTCGAGTCGCAGCGGATGCCGTTTGGTGCACCCCCGTTACGTGGTATACTTAGCGGTCTCATCATGCCGGATGCGTTTGTCACTGAACCGTGGTATCAATTAAATGTCATACGCCATCATGGCCGGATCCGGTTGGTGAATCCGCCAAGTGGGACATTTCTTCCCTCAATGCCATCGCCATCATAGCGGATGCGATTGAAGTGCGTCCAGCCGAGAGTGGGACATTGGATAATTTCGGGGTGCGCCGTGGCGGATCTTAGTTTGGTGCATCCGTCGGTGGACCATTCTTTCATATCATTCAATTCACATTTCGAATGGATTCCGTTTAATGAATCCGTCTTTATTATTATTCACGTTCATTCAGTTTTCGAATATCACGCGTTTCATATTCACTCTCGTATTCACATTTATAGCAGTTCCGTTTGATGAATCCCGTCCTTATTATCATTCACATACATTCGGTTTTCAAATATCACATTTCAATTCCATATTCACTTTCGTATTATCTTTTCAAAGATATACTCAATCTCATACTCATTCATGTGATCATTTATATATACTCATTCATATGCTCATTCACGTATACTCATTCATATACTTATTCATAAATTCATTTACGTATACTTATTCACGTATACTCATTCATACACTCATTCACATATTCATTCATGTATACTCATTCATAAATTCATTTACGTATACTTATTCACGTATACTCATTCGCCACACTCATTCACATAGCCATTCATGTATACTCATTCATACACTCATTCACATATTCATTCATATACTCATTCATGTATACTCATTCATAAATTCATTTACGTATACTCATTAGCCATATATAAATTTATTTATCATTTTAAGTTATATGTGATAATAATCATATATCATAACCACATTATGTGTTCCATGACATATTGCCTCTCATGTTCACAAATGTGTTTCAATTGTTTTCATTTTCATTTTCCATAATCATTTTCATGTTTCTTGAACACATCTTTACATTTTCATTTCTACATTTTCCTTGTTTCACATATAATACATATGGCACTTCATATTCTTGTGAAGTATGATGTATATTAGATCACACCTCATTCATATATTCTTATTCCTCTATGAATCTACTTTACTTAGGAAGTGGAATCAATCCAATCGGATCATCGAAACTAAAGTTATGGCATTTTCATGCCAAACTAGTCGGTTTACCCGGATTACACTAGAACAGTTCGTATTACTAATTTTTCCGGGGTTCTAACTTCATATTTGACACGAGGTCTTTGTACTCATTTAAATCTAAGGTGCTAAGGGTTCTATTCCAATTGGAATCACCCAATTCGAACAGAAACTCAAATTACGTCGAAACAGCGGACTACTCTATGTTCAGCTGAGACAGAATTTGGCTTTTGTAGCCCCACTTTGAGTGAGTGAATTTTAGGCCCTTAGGATAGAGATTTGGCAATGCCTATTATTTAAGTTTTGTTCTCCTTGAAGTCTATTTTACGTAGCCACTTGAATCCTCAAATCGGATAAGAAATGAAGCAAGTTATGGCCAAGCCCAGCGGTTGAAGTGGGAGGCAGACGTGGAAGTGTACGGTACACCCCTATCTTAGTTACACTTTATTAAAATGACGGAAACGAAGTGTACCGGTGCACTTTCAAAAGTGTCACCGGTACAAGTCACCCGAAATGCCCTAAAATGTGTGTTTTCTCACATTTTCCCATATGTTTCAACCCCAATCAACTCTATACTCCATATACACCTCAAAACCATTTCGAATTCACCTTGTAAACTCTTTTCTACACAATTCATCTTTCAATTAGATATCTTTCTTCAAAATTCTTTCATGAATTTCTTCCAAAACCCTTCTAATATGGGTTATGACCCATCCTCAACAAAACATGAATATTAATTAGGGTTTACTCTAAACCCTAACTCATTTACTTACAATTAACCATGAATCCAACTTAAGAGAGGATTCTCTGACGTATCTTGTGCCATTTAGAGTTTAACAACCCTAAAATTTCAATGCATCTTTGGTTAGGATTTCATCTAACAAGCCCTGAGTTTGGACAAGATAATAACCATACCAAAGATCCATACACAAATCCAAAGTTCCATACTCAAGGTTAGTAGTTCCATACCTTGGCTTGATTCCTCCTTCTTCCTCTTCTCTTCTTCCTCTTCCTCTTCTCTTCTTCTCTCTTTTCCTCTCTTCACGGTTTGCTCCCCAAATGAGACCAATTTTTGGTCTTTAAATCATGGATTTATTAAGGCCATGTTTGGCCCTCCAAAAACCCATTTTGGGATTTAAGTTAACCCTTTACCTTAGTCGTAACTCTTGACTATTTGGCTTTGATTTCACTTTTATTTGTATTTTGGCCTCTAATCTTTCTAGGAATTACCACAATAATTCCTATTATTTCTTCTTTGGCCCATTTTTGGACAAATGCAATTGTGTCCTTAAGTTTGTAACTTTCGGGTCTCGTTTCCATGTTTCGCATTTGCTCGAAACATTCCAAATGGCTTACCACAAATACCTAAACATGTCGAAAAGCGACTAGGGTATATTTTTGAGATATTCTGATTCCTCTCAGCCTCTATTTCATGAGCAGTGTGCATCTTCCTCTCTTGCTTGTCCATTCTATGCATGATGGCATCTAACTGCCTCCATGGTGTCATCACTCAAACTCCATGACTCCTTTTCCTCACTTGATTACTCTTGAAAACTGCGATGGAGCTTTCATATTGCATTTAGCAGTCCTGTCAGAATCTCTTGCCTCTTTGGCCTCTTGTTTGAATGCTCCTGACATGAAGCATCAATAATGCCCTTAGATGTATCATTTCAAGGCATGATACACTGTCCATCTGGGTCTTCAAGTCTATCCCAGCATCGGACATCTTCGGCCTTTTGAATCTCTCCCGTACTCGTAAAGGCTCACCGTCTTCCCTCTTTGGAACACAATTATCTCCCTCGGGTCTCGAGGTGAGTGATGGGGAAGAATCTACCAGTAGGCTTCCATGAAACTCCTCCCAGTATCAATAGAACCATATGGTAGAGATTCATACCATGTGGTACATTGTATCTCTTAGAAAATGAAATAAATGCAATTTAATATTACCCCAGTCTCACCCCATTCAACTCTTTGTGTTTGCCGATGCAGAAACGCTTCGGATGCTCATTTGGGTCTTACATTGGGATGACCGGTAAAGCTGTTGTTCTTGAACCATTGTAATGATCTTTGGCTTTAGTTCAAAAATTATTTGCATCAAGCTGCGGGCTGTCACGATTCGCGAGTATTCATCTTTGAATAATAGGTCTCCAAAAAGTCCTCCATTGTATCGATGATTAGGCCTTAATTTTATTTGTTCGTTGTCCATGATGCAGTGCGGCCTTTAAATGCGCCATAGGCGAGGTTTTACGATCTTTTCGCCTTCTCCAAGCTTACAGTGTTAACTCTAGTTCGGTATCTACTTTGGAATCAGATCGGTGTTACATTTTCCTATACGTAAAGTTTTCTGAAATCAAAACACACTTACATTAATAAGTTAGTCGGGCGACAAATATTTTTCAATATGGCTTGATAAAAGTTAGTGGCTAAAAATAACCACTGCCATGAAAAACTATTTTTGTTCTTTTTCTTTTAAATGTCCAAATTAGCATTTCCTTCTTTTGTCAGAATATTGATCTACCAAATTCTTTCAATCCCCGACAACGGCGCCATAAAACTTGTTGACCGGACCAAAAGACATGTACAAATTTATACCACTATTGCCAAAAGACTATTGTCTAATCCCCGACAACGGCGCCATAAAACTTGTTGACCGTATATGTCTTAGCTATTTGATTAGTTCGAAGATTGTTTCAATTGGAGTAAATTGTTTACTGAGTGGTTTTTTATCCGTTATCTTTGCAAGTGCAGTCGAACAAGTAGTAAATTGGATTCGTGAATCATCGTCACAGAAGTCTCAAAAATTCTCAATCAACTACCCGACTACTCAAAATCTACACTATTTGGACTCTGATAGACAATTGGAATTAGCTTTGACAACTTAAAATAATAAAACCTAAGAAAAATCAATTAATAATAAATGAATTGAATATTGAAATACAAAAATAACAAATTAAATTGTGAGCAGTTCTGTAGACATTGAAAGAATGCTCTTTGTGAAACATCAATTCGACATAATGCCTTTGATCTTTTTGCTTATTGAACCTGATTTAAAACTAGTCCAAGGAATATAATAGTGTACTTGGATCTCTCCAAACCCCCACAATTCATTATCCCCAAACCTCAGAGCTGCTCTCGAGACGGAGGGTTAAATAACTACTTTTAATGCAGGTTGCCTTGTTAGGGTATTTTCTTTTCAATGCTTCATACCCACAACATGAATTTGTAAATGTCGGGCTCCTAAGATATAGTCATTGCATAGATCTACACTATACGGTTCCTCTACCTCCAAATTAGAACAGTTCATCCTTTCCTTGATTAGATCTATCTTGCTCACGAGTTGAATTCTGAGTCGAATCGCAGGTGAACTCTCTGTGTGCCTAAATTGATAAATTGCTCACTCGTTCGTCTCCAAGTGAGCAGAGATTTATCGATTTAATTACATAGAGCACATTAGATCACCATTGTTAGGTTCTCATACCTTTCAGAAATTGTTCATTACTCTCAGGAATTCCTTCTCTGTGTCACTCAGAGGGCCTCCTGGAAATCAGAGCTTGAGACAATTCTATTTACTGGTATGAGACACTGACATTGGGATCAGTAACAGAAAATACACAAGACCAACAAGTAGCTTTGCAAGCGGAGTTCAACGGCAGATAAATTATGCGGAAAGATAATTTATGGCCGATAAGCGTCAATTCAATGGAAAGGCCCAGGAATCTAAATTATAGATTACACCATACATTGACGCTGTCGAAAGCCAACGTAAATCGGCAATAGGAACCCGAATTCGAATTTATGCGGAATTCAAACAGACAGACAGTAATTTGAAGAAATATGAATCTGCATTCAGCTTAAACTTTAACGGTGAACGTTCAGATCCAAATTTTAATGAAATCTGAATAATCTAAAAAAAAAAAAAAAGCGAAGAAAGAAAGAAAAGAAAATTAAAATACAGGCAACCCGACGCTCCGGATCTCTCACCCCGGTCGCCAAGAGAATTGCGTTCATTCGATAGCGACCGGTATTTATAGGGTTACGAGTTGGGCTAATTTCGATGCACTTCTTTTTGGGCTACCAGTTTAAAATGGCCCAATTGGTTGTTGATGTCGTGACATCAATTCTTGTCGCGACCTCTGTTGTCTTCAGTCATCGCGAAGTCTTTGTTTTGGTCGGCGGCGTGTCTTTCAATTTAATGGCGATGCGACGGCTTAAGGGCGTCCGCGACCTTAGCGTATTGCATTTGATGTCGCGACAACTAAATGTTGTCGCGACCTCCTTCTCTCTGTAGTGGCTGTCGCGACCCTTTGGTCTTTGCAGCGGATGTCGCGACATCTTCTTGATGTCATGACCTCAAGTCTTTACAATTGATGTCGCGACAACCAGGTGTTGTCGCGACCTTCTTCCACAAGCCCATTTATCATGTCATTTGAATGATGTCGCGACTTCCTTTTACTATTAATAGTTGATGCGTGACCATCTCTTTTCATTTCTTTGTTATGCGACCTTAGTTTTCCTTACTGGCGTGTCGCTGGCTAAATGCGATTGATCTTTGATGTCGCGACCATCGGATATATGACATACTTGTTGATCCATTGTTTATCTTAATCGCGACCTCTTGTTGGTGTCAGCGACCTCATTATCAGCGTCTTTGGGTTTAATTACATCGCGACCTGCGAAGGATGTAGCGACATCATATCTTCTTCTTAAATTGATTCTGGTTTCTTGACTTTGAGTTTCTTTCACGCCCAGCTCGTTTTGTCTTCAATTACGCTTCATTTGCGACTTGAGCTTTGTAGTTGCAACTGAATATGCATTTTGATTGCTGTAAAAGCTTCATGACATCAAATTCTTTAATCCTTTTGCGGCTTACTCTGTACGACTTCCTTGACCAATTATATCGGTCTTGCTTTCGGCCACGTGCTCCTTTCACGCAAAATTACTTTCACGAATTCCACTATTGCCTGACGGTTTGGTGGTTATTCCATATTCTTGCATATAAATCAGTCTTTTTATAAAAATCAATCGGAAAAATGGGTGAAAATAGATGACTTCCGCTCATCAGTAAAATCTTAAAAATGAGGTATACAAATAAAATTTTTTGTTGTTGATTTTGATTTGATATGAATTATCGTCTTGCATTTTCTGTAATGCATGGACATTGTGTATAATGTTGACTGTAATGAATAGTGTCTACGAGTGTGTTTATGCCTTAGAATGCTGCGTTGAACACAACTTGTCATTTGACATGTGTAGATGGCTGGTCGAGGCGAGGGCGTAGGGGTCTTCCACGGTATTGGTCGAGCACCATTGGCACGACCCGGCGAGGCCTGGCGGTACATGGGATTGCGGTGCCGCTATCCGCGAGGCATGTACAGCCGTAGGCAGGCGGGTGCGACCTCCGGCGTTTAAACACATCGTCCTCCAGTGGTTAGAGGAGGAGTGGACTCTAGAGTCGGGCGACTATGACCACGAGAGGGAGAAGGTAGATGTTATCTGAGCATCTAGGATATAGATTGAGTAGTGCAGAGGAAGGAAGATTAATCTTCTTTCAATCCGGGAAAGAAGCAAAAGACTTCTGTTTCGCATGGATATCCAGGAAAGGGCCGAGGTCATCGAGGACGAGGCAGAGATGGGAACATTTAGTTAGGCGAGGGCGAGATGGTGTGGTATTTACGCCGCTTTGGACACTTCGACGGGATTACCCACGAGGAGCGAAATCCAAGGGTAGGAGACATCTCGGTGTCAGTCGGTGAGACGAGTTAGGGTTGCCCCGGTCAGATGGAAGCAGATGGTGTGCTACCATTGCAAACAGCAGGACATATGAGGAAGGGATTGCTTGAGATAGGGATCCCAAGGTTTGGGACAGCCTTGATCCAGTCGGATGTAGGACAAGAGGGGACTGTTTGTTCCTCCACGCTTAGTATGGTCGAGGGGAACTGATGCTCGGTTCGGGTGTCGCACTGGCACCTAATTGCCATTAGATGGGTCACATGGTGGGGCGGGCGTGGAGTCGGTCGGTACGAGTTTGCAGAGCGAAGTTCAGGTCAGGCTGGGCAGATGACGTGTTGCCATTGCCGCCGACTTGGGCATATGGCGAGATTGTCCTGGGAGCGGCCTGTGGTGCGAGAGGTTGAGCATGCGGATCGGTGACGTCACGGGGAGTGCGTTTATACACTGCATTTGTTTTCCTGTCATCATGTTCATTAATGCATCTTGTGTCATAGGTTTGGGCTTAGAGGTTGAGGCCTTTAGAGAAGCCAGGTGTGGATGTTTTTCCATAGGACGTGGGGTGAGAGTTGACATGATAGGTCGGGATTATGAGTTAGAGATCTCAGAGATTCTACTCATGGTGGACCCCCGGGATTGGGGTGTCACAGTATGGCAACATTGCTTTCATGTGCACGGAAACATCGCGTCGAGTCGGGTGTGGGTGCACAGTATGGACATTCACCACTCTTGGTGAGTGTGGGTTGAGTTTGTCTTTGGGACTACCTCCAATGAAGACTCATAGTTCGAATCAGGAAATGAAGAGTAATTAAAGTGTGTTGGGTAAAGCAAGAAGGGGGTCGTTAATCCCCTAAAGTGAAAAGCCTGGAGTTAGGGTGAAGGAGACCAGCGGTAGTATCCGAAAGGTCCTGTGTGGGTGTAAGAGACCCGGGGAGTCCCCTAAAGTGAAAAGCCTGGAGTTAGGGTGAAGGAGACCGCGAGTAGTATCAAGAAGGTCTGTGTGGAGTATAAGAGACCCCGGGGTATCAAGAAATTTACGTGTGGGTGTAAGGGCAGGGAAGATCCCAATTTAAATGGGTGTGAAGGCAGGAGAGATCACGTTACGTGTGGGTGTAAGGGCCGGGGAGAGATCCAGGGTATGTGTGGGTGTAAGGACCGAGGAGCAATCGAATTTACATTATTAGTGTAAGGGACCGGGGAGAGATCCCAAATTTACGTATTGGGTGTAAGAGACCTAGGAAGGTTTTCGAATTTACGTGAGTGTAAGGGCCGGGAGAGATCCCGAATTTCTGTGTGGGTGTGAGAGATTTAGGAGATATCCCCAAATTTCTGTGTGGGTGTAAGAGACCAGGGGAGATATCCCAAATTGTTCTGTGTGGGTGTAAGAGACCCGGGGAGATATCCCGAATTTTTGTGTGGGTGTAAGAGACCCGGGGAGAGATCCCAAATTTCTGTGTGGGTGTAAGAGACTCGTGGAGAAATCTGAAATTTCTGTGTGGGTGTAAGAGACTCGTGGAGTTATCCGAAATTTCTGTGTGGGTGTAAGAGACCCATGGAGATATCCGAAATTTCTGTGTGAATGTAAGAGGCTCGCAGTGTAGGCCGAAAAGTTATGTTGGCCGAGAGATGAAAACACACGGTCATGTTATCCGCGGGCCCAGAGTTGAGTGATAAGTCGGGAGTGACTTCGGACACACGGTTATGTAAGTTTATCACGTGGGCTTAGAGTTGGGTGATGGGAGGTCGAGGAGGACTCGAGATTTGGATACCCCCTTTGGAGTGCATTGGGTGTTGTTGGGCGGCAGGCTCGGTATATGGATGTCATTCATGACATGGACTAGGTTGATGGTCCATTGGATTGTTAGTGATTGTGACCTTAGGAAGAGTCGACGTTTACCACCTGGCTTGAGGGTTGTGTAGGGTTACATGTTGTGTGGATTATATACAGGTGTTAGAGGACATGTTGCGAGCATGCGTCCTAGATCATAAGGGTAGTTGGGAAGAGCACTTGCCCTTGGTGGGTCGCCCACAACAATAGTTATTAGGCGGTATACATGGCACCATGAGGGCATTGTGGGAGGCCCGTACGGATCAAGTATGTTGGACCGAGGTGGGAGAGGCTCCGTCACTAGTCACGATATGATTGGCTGCCTCCGAGAAGGTGAGCTTGATCGACAACATCTTCTCCGCATTTCCGGGCCGGCGGAAAGTTATGCGGATGTCTGTGTCGACCCTTAGAGTTTAGTTGGAGATCTCGAAGGGTAGGCAGCATGGCGTCTTAGGTTGGCTTCACCGCCCGACATGTCGGTGTCCTGGTATTTCACGTCTCCATGCCGGGGTACACTCCGGATCCGGCTCATGTAGGGGGGATGGGAGAGATTGAGGTTGACAACGATGGACCGAGGAGGACCGTGTGCATTATGGATAGCGGGATCAGGTTTACGACCTTGAAGACGAGGTTAGTGAGGCGTATCGCGGCCATGGGGTGGAGGAGCCAACGAGGGAGCGCGAGGACACGATGCAGGCCACCTATCCCTTCTTGTTTAGGGATGAAGGTATGTGGTTTAGTAGTTTAATACTTAAATGACTAGTTTACATGCATGAGGTAGTGCACATTGCATATGCATGTGAGTGGTTGTGATTATCTGAAATTTCGGAATGAAATTCCTTTTAAATAGAATATAAGACAGAAAGGGTCAATTTTCGGAAAAATGGCAAAATCGTATTTAGGTAAAAAATCCGAAAATTTTCTAGATCCTCCGGGCGAAGCGAAGCGGACTTCACCGTTAGATCGTCGCGAAATCTAGCTACCACGTCGAATTTAGTCGGGTGTTCAGAAAGTCGAATTTTGCCGCGTTTTCAGGCATTGGGTATGGTCTTGATAAAACCATGTGATGTGACAAAGTCACCCTCACATGTACTCATGTGACACAGCATGTTGCATGAATAGAGATAGATAGAAATGGGCGGCTAGATGGTGCCAAGTGTCAAAAATCTAGAAGAGGACATAGATGGAATTAATAAAATTGTTAATGATAATAAGACAAACCCAGACTAGTTGTCTTCTCCAAAAGTAAAACACCAAAATGGCGGTGTTGGAAGGAAGGGGAAGCGTGGCGTGAGATGGTGATTTTAGAGAAGGTGTGCCTTCTCTCACAGGATTCAATGCGTCGGACCGTCGATTTTAAACCAGACAAAAACAAAGAAGTTGCTCTCAGCTGTGAGGGCTACGTGTGGGCACCGATTTGGTGGAGTTCTGACAACTCCAAGAGGTAGGGATCTTTTCCTACTTGTGTTAATCCTTATTTAAGAACCATGTAAATGGTTAGGAACGTTTTGAGTCTTGTTTTAGCCGTAAACTCGGTTTCAAAAGCTTTGAACTGAGTGGAGAAAATTCTATTTTGTGTGGTGAAGTGAGCTTGATGGCAGGGTTTTACTATTCACATGAATAATGATGTGAAGAATATTTTTGTGTGAATTTTTATGATATTGAGTGATTCAAAATGAATTGATTGCGTTTGTTAAATAACCCATGTGAGCTAATTTTGGTGTAATTAATTGTGAAATTGCATAACATGTTTGTGTGATTAATTATGTTAATATATATGTATGTGAATATATTAGCATGAATGTGTTGTAGTGGCATACGTACATTCCATATGCTGCTTCAGGGCACCCCCCGAATATTAGGAGTGAGTGCGCTGGCGTAGAAATTGAAGTTAAATGAAAATGTTTGTGAAAGGAATTTGACGAAAGATTTTCGGTGTGTTGGGAGATGGTCCAACAATTACGTCGGAGGCCATGAATTGTTGGGAAAGTTCTCGAGCACATTCGCCTCGGAGGGTAGTCAATATTTTCTGAGAAACTTCGCTAGTGTGTTTTCAAGAACAAAAAGCTTTTGTTTTGAAAACTGATTATTTTACTCGCATTCGGCTTAGGCATATGTGAGGGAGTCGGTGAGGACTTGAGACATGGGTTGGTCATGTAGACATTCGAGTAGGTTCATGAAATTGCTTGAATGTGAGTGTTTGCCATGCATGTACACTTAGGTGGGGAGTAACCCACGTAGGAAATTATCTCTACTGGGCTTTACTCACCCTGTCGAGGGATCACCATTTTTCGGTACAAGGAGCAATCGAGAAGCGGCACTCATTAGGCGTTTGAGAAAGAAGCCGACTTGTGGCTTTGATTTGTATAACATGTATTAGAATGGTAAATTTTAATATATGTTGAAGTAAAATGTCTAAAAACTCTTGAACCATGGTATATAGTTGGTGTATATTGATAGTATTGTTGTATGGGCTAGTGGTTACTCATGTATATATGTGTAATGATGTTGATGTTGGAACCAAGTTGTATTTGGGTAGAGCTCACAGTACAAAGGAGACTTTGCTAGATTTCTGTTGGTGTCGAGTTGCAGAGCATCGAGTGTCCATGAGTTGTGGGTTATCAGGACCCCGGGTTTTACAGGCGTCACAAAAATGACCCTCACTTGGGACCCTATGCTCCTCTCTCCTCTCACGGATCATCTCCCTCATCCCGCTCCCGAACATGTAAAAGATGAAATATTACTATATTTAATAAATTGTTTTGTTTGTTATTTTAAATTTATTTATTTATTTATTTGCCAATGAGACCTAGATCAAGTTGTTAGAGATAGAATTGGACATAGGGTTCTCGACTTAGTTGTTAAACGGCTTTTTTTAAACATGTTTAAAATATATAAAAAAAAGGGGTTTGATCATCACTTTGTAAATATGGTAATGCTTTGTGTGTCTACAGTTCAGTATCATGTCTCCGTAAATGGCAAGTTAGTTGGGCCTATCTTTCTCGAGGCGTGCGCCAGGTGACTGATCCTTACATTTGTTCATTATCTATGCGAGGAATTCGCTCTGCAAATCTTTGAAGGAGGCATAAGTGGGGTGATCTGCATGGTTGCCATATTAGTAAAGGTGCCCTAGTATCTCACATATGTTATTTGTTAAATATAGCTTTCTTTTCTTTAATGCCAGTAAAAACAAGAATGTTCTAAAATGCAGAAGATTCTTGAGATGTGTGAAAGGATATCGGAATAGTGATTGATTAGTACAAAAGTGTTATTTGAGTCCTATTTAAGATAGGTTTGAGTGCTTTTCTTGTACTAATCATATAGATCGCCGATTGACATGTACGAGGTCCATTTTAGTACCTCTGATTTTGTTTCGAGGTTGTTTTTGGTAGTTTTGCGGGTTTGGAAACCTCGGCCTTCGACGAAGCGGCCGTGCCGATCTTTGATTCGTAAGAATTCTCGACGATTTTATCAAGCCGAGATGAAGAAATGTCAGTGGGCCCCGGAGAAATGGAATTTGAAGCGATCACGGGTAATCTGAAAGTCACGAGGATTTTCGCTATGGCATAGAAAATTCCATGAGATGCGAAATTTCGCAACCATAGCGAAAATTTCGCAATCCTAGCGAAATTTCACTATGGCCATATTTTCGCTATGATAGCGAAAATTCGCTATCATAGCGAAAGTTACTGTGCATAACGAAAACCCAAAATTTCGCTATGCCTGCAATTTTCACTATGATAGCGAAATTCGCTTATGATGTGAAATTGTATACATAAGCGAGGAGTGGTTGCCTTCGATTTTTGATCCAACGACCCGTTTTGTATAATTCCCGTTTTTCCCCAATGTAATCATATATTTTGGTATTGGTATTTCCCATCTCGTGGGCTATATAAGCCCTTGATAACATTTGTAGCTTCGCATTGCATTCCTTTGTAATCCACCTTGAAAAACACCATTTAGGTTATAGTTTTCTCTCTTCTCTCTCTTCTTTCTTTCATTTTCTTGGCTCCCAAACACCCCCTTTGAGGATGACAACTCAAAGGATGTTTGGCTAAGCTTCAAAACCTTGGAGAGGAGGGTTGCTAGGTTGGTTAATGGGGTCCGCGGTGTTCCTACCTTTAAATGAAGCAGTCTTGCATTTAAGTGTTCCAAACTTTCCACACTAAGGTTTAATGCTATTTAATGTGTTTGTTTTAATTAATACTTGTCATGCTTTAGGGTTGGAGTGTATTCTTAATGGTAGATACAACGACACTCTTTAGATGCCATTCTGAGCGAAATTAGGTTAAATGATGTATTTTTCAAAGCTGTTGGAACATTAAATGCTTAGTAGTGTTTGACTCAAATAGGAGCGTTTTAAGGGTTGGTTTTTAAAGGCCCAAACAAAGATCGGTTTTGGCTATGACTATATGTCATTTGCTTACTAATGCGAGGAAATAACCAAGAGGCACAATGCAACCTCATTTTACCAAGCTAGTGACCCAAGCCTTCAAAGTCTCCTATCACACCTCACTTCAAAAATTTATTTCAGTTGACCCAGTGTGTGACACCTCACTTTTTATCTAGATCAAAATCCAAATGAAAGCCTCACTATTTTGAATCATGATCTGAATCATTTGTGGGACTGAAAAGCCATCCATTATTCGACCCTAGACCGCTATCTGCCCCGGTAGCTTAACTCACGGTGTGGAAAATAGGAAACAAATTTTGTTGATTCCGGATCACCCTACTGTGGCACGAATCAACAATGAACCTTGAAAAGTTTGGTATCTTTTTCAGTAATAATGTTCATGAGACCCTAAGACTGAGTATCTCAAACAGACTAAGAGTGTTTACCCCTCTAAACACTCGGAGGTATATGGGATTACCCTCTCTTAATGGTAGGAATAAAAGAGTGATCTTTGCTTTCCTTCGGGAAAGGATGTGGAACAGATTCCAAGGGTGGCATCTTAGTTACTCTCTGGCTAGAAAAGTATTGATAAAGACAATTGCCCAGGGCGTTTCCTCTTTCTTTGTATGAGCCATTTTTGTTATCACATTCTCTTAATGTCAGAGTTGTAGAGGAAGCGATGAACTCCTTACGGTCGTGCACGAAAAAAAAAATGGGGAAGGGCGCATTCCAGGATTAAATGGAACACCCTGTTTAAGAGAGAGACAATTGAGTATGGGTTTGAGCCTACATGCCTTCAAATTAGCAATGATGGGTAAGCACGCTTGGAACCGTCTCTGACCTCTATCTTTCACAGCTAGTCGATTGATCAAACCTAAATATTTTCCACATGGGAACTGTATCTACTCGTGGGGTGAGCCAAAGCTACATGAGAAGAGTATGGTCGTCGATTCATCCTCGAAAGGCATGGGTGTAGATGGCGTATAGGAAATGGAGGCTATATCAATATATGGCATGAACCTTGTTAAAGATGATGCTAATCTCGGACTTTTAGCTACATGTGTCAACCTCTGTGGCTCCTTGAATTTTCTTATCTCTTATCCTTAACTTTGGATTTATTCTATCCAAGTAGTGACTATGTCACACATGGGACCGCCGGAAAGCATGTTTGACTTGTTCTCTACTTGACACATGGTTCAATGTAAGCCGCTCAACCCGTGCCAAGTGTCCCTCGTGACTTTCTGTGTCTCGAAAAAGGTGAAATTCTAACTGTCTCGGAATTCGACGTGGTAGCTAGATTTCGCGAGACGATTCCAACGGTGAAGTCCATTTCGTCATCCAAGATCTAGAAAATTTTCCAGATTTTAATTACTGTTTTACTCTTTTTCATAAAAAATTGAATTTTCTCGGGTTTTACATTTCACTTACGATTGAGGGCTCGAATCTTTACTGATCCGAGACCTCTTCATTATGAGGACTCAGATCGGGACATTGAACTAATTGGAAGATCTCTTTGCCCAAGAGATGTAGCGCCGCACTATTAGAACTCCAACACACAAATAACTCTCAATCTCACCGCGATTATACCCGGAAACCAATATTCTCTTGGAAACCAAAGTCGCCCCACGATTTTGCCATTTCTCTTATGGCATGCATGTAAGGAAAGGGTGCGAGTAGCACTCCAATGATCCAAAATGCCGTGGAAGCCGATCCCTCTATCTCGTGTCTTAGCCCTTCCTCAGTTTTCTCAGATATCTAATTTCTTCTTGATTAATTCTGAATTTTGAGGTTAAAGTTCCATATCAATTAATATTTCTTAGTCAGTGTAATCGGCTTACTTAGTTTAGGAAAATATTCAACATTGATCTACCTTAGTTCCAAGCTAAGTCACATACATCAACTTTTTCTTTCATGTATCTTATATGAAGTTACACTCAAGAGATTTTCCTCTTCAGATTAAGGATTCGGCTGAAAGCTTCACAAATGCATTATAAATTATGATTATCAATGCACAACCTGAAGTTTCTTATTAGTAGCTATGCAACATATTTTTGTTTTCCGTGGTTGTGTTCTTTGTTCGATGCTAATGCGATCCAAATGCTATAGCTTTCAATCCTATCTCGTGTCTTAGCCTTCCCCAGTTTTCTCCGAATTTTCACTTCTTTCCTAATTAATTCTGAATTCTGAGGTTAAAGTTCTATATCAATCAATATTTCTTAGTCAACATAATTAGTTTGTTTTTAATGAAGCTTCACTCATAATCTTGCTTGTCAGCTTCAACTCTATCTAGGATTGTATGCTTATTCTTTCAAAATTGCAATTTGGAACAAGGTCAAAATGGCAAATTTTCCATATGTTATTTTAACTAATTTTTGGTCTCGCTGAGGATGTTTCCAAATAGTTTTCAGTAAATCAATTTTGGGAACAGCTCCAAATGTTTGAAATAATAAAAACTATTAGAAGTTAAATCAAAAATAAAAAATTAAAATTAAGTCTATAATTATTAGCCTACAAAAAAAGTTTATTCACGATATGTAGTGCTTTCATCCTATTGCTCCAAAACATCTCCTTGATTTTACTTATTTATTTTAAATGAATTGTCGTAGTATCTTCAAACAAATTATTAAAAAAAATAAAAAATTCTATTTTCAATCAATTTGGACAATAATATCTTGATATGAAAATATTGGAAAATAAGATATCTTAGAGATCTGATAAGTATTTATGTGTGCAAATATTGGCTCACGCCCAGCTCCTTACTAGAGAAGCATTAGTTCGCCTTTATTTCTTGTAAGAGACTTTTGTAGAAACCATTTTAATGAAATTCAAAACCATTAAAGTCTCATCGCATGCTTGATTTTTCATTTGCATATTTGTTTCCTAATCGACCGTGGAAGCCTAAAAGGATTAATTGGGTTGCTTAAGATATGGCCTTGGTAGGCTTGTAGTTAAGGGTGTTAAGGAGTATGGTACTGTACATTATAAACTGCTCTCTGTGACACTTATCCTGGGTCCGCTGACAACCTCGCCAACTGGGTGAAACCCGTGAATATCGATCTTGATATCACACTCATTCTCGTCTCTGTATATATGAGACCATTTCAGATATAAATTTTCTTACAAATAACCAATTTGTAATAATATTTCAAGAGCTTCTGATGTACAACTTCTTTTTTGCACACTTTTATATGTCAAAATACATTAAAACTAGATTGTTCTAATATATTTCCATAAAATAATTCTCAAGGCCACAACCCTACTCTTCGTACTCACTACCAAGGAGCACCGTCTTCTGTGGTAACCCTGAAAGGAGGATCCCACTACCTGGTGAGCAGCCTAGTAGTGATAATCCCTACAAGGGTTACTCCCTACCTAAGTGCAATATGTAATGACAACCAAACATACATTCAAGCAAATCTCATGATCCTACTCCGAATGTCTACATGCCCTGTCAATGCCCCGAGTCTTCACCGACTCCCTCACACACGCAACTCGCTATGTATGAAAGTTTATTTTCAAAACAAAATGTTTGTTTTACATTTAAAATCCTTTGGACATCCTCCGAAACCCTGGGACATACTCCGACCATGGGAAATCTCTGAATCTGGACATCCTCCGAACAGTGGACATCCTCCAAACACTGGACACCCTCCGAACACTGGACGTCCTCCGAGCACTGGACATCCTCCGAACACTGGACTTCTCCGAACACCGGGACTTCTCCGGCGGACATCCTCCGAATCATGGACATTCGACCATGGACATACTCTGAACCTTGGACAATTCCCAATGAAACTTTTATTTTAACAGTGGACATTCTCTGATTACTTTAAAACCATGCACTCAGTTTGGACGAAGTCTCATGCCATTGAGCCCACCATCGACACCAACCATAGTGTCGATCTTACCATGTCCCCGCGACAGCCTATCGAACACCAAACACGGTGCCGATTTACCAAGGTCAACACTAAACATAGAATCAACCCAAACCATGCACTCACACCCAATGTCATGCGATGTTCTTGTGCATACTAATGCATGATGCCAATGCATTTATTTTAGGCAAAACTACTTGAGGTGTTCATGTAGCCTTTATTGTTTTCTACATTTCATCTTTGTACTTTTATTTTAAGACATTGCATCCTTGTACTTTATTTTCGCATAGATTTCGCTCCTAGTTAGAGCTGAAATTACCTTGACGTCGTTAAATATACAATAGATTACGGTACTTTAAAAATAACAAAAAAGACTATAAAATAAAAATATATATTTAAATGCCACATATGTTAATTAATTTGTTAACATGCCCTCTCCCTCTCCCTCTCCCCTCTTTCGTTTTATGAACAGATGCCCTCTATATAAAGAGAAAGTGTAGCAGATTATGAACTAGGGTTTGTAGTTCTTTGAAAAAAATTAGGTTTGTACTCTAAGAACCAAAAATGGAAGCAAGGCGATAAGTGCTGCAACAGAACTACCGATGTGCAATTGTGGGAAGCCAAGCGCAATACAAATGTTTAACAACCCGAAAAAACCCCTCGGGTTACGTATTTGTGGCTGTGAGAGACGAAATCTATATGAAAATAAAAGTACAAGGATGCAATGTCTCAAAATAAAAGTACAAGGACGAAAAGTAGAAAACAATAAAAGTACAGGGACCTCAAAATGGGTTTTGCCTTTATTTTATGTCACATGAATAATTACAATCTACATGCAACATAATCAATAGCATACATTAACATGTTATTCTTCACATTGCATGTTATCTCGGGATCAAGCAATAATAAAATGGCCCAAATCTCGAACCCATAAAATAGTGGCACCTATTTGTCCCTTCACTCGCTCATCACGAATTATTATGATACCAAAACACATCACAAACTCGAAGACATCAGTCCCTGGATAAAAAACAAACCTCAACATAGTCAAGGACTCACCGAAAACAATCTGTACCTTAATAGGATTGTTTGAAAACACCGGTAATTCAACCCGAACTGTCAAGAAATGGGCCTTGAAATGCTCCAAATTAACTGCTTGAAAAACACCGAAAATTCCTAAAATTCCTATACTACCCAAAAAATTTGAACCGGGAATTTACGGCCTTCACAACCACTGCCAATCCCAAGCCATTAAATGCCTTTAGGTTAGAAATAACACAAGTAGGAAAATAATTCACCTCGTGAGAGTCTCGACGCCGAACCCAAGATTCGGTGTGTCCACGCCGTGAATTCCCGCCGTGTGGATCAACTTTGCCTTTAGCCCCAATAAAAACCTACGGTCCGATTTCCATAGATCTGAGAAAGAAGCGTAAAGAAGAAAAATAAAAATAAAAATCTCTCTCTACTCCACGCTCTCTCCACGCCCATTTGTTTGTCCGTCCCATTTGACTTTTATAATTTTTATTTTATTTTATTATTATTATTATTATTATTATTATTATTATGGATATTTGGTTCATATCGTCTTATCTCGATCCGCTTCGCCCGAAACAATTTATTTATTTTCACCACTTTATTTTAAATGAATTTAGCCTCAAGTCATTTTCTACTCGAGATTTTCGTAAAATCTCATCCCTCGAAGTCATCACACACCCATCACCTTAAAATCATAAAATATTCCGCTTCTCAAAATCTGATGAAACTTTCCTGGTCACTGATTTCGCGAGACCTAATCTTTTCAATAAATGTTAATCCATTTTCAATATCCGAGATCTAGAGAATTTTCTAAGCTTCCTTGAACCATTATGGTAATTTATTATTATTATTATCATTTTTCCATTTTTGAAAATTTCTAATTTTTCCAGGTTTTACAGTTTCGGCTTTCAAAAATTAACAAAGACATTAAAATGGGTTAAGTAGAGACAATTATTTAAGTCCTTTTTGTTCTTCAAATGTTAAAAAAAAAAAGAAAAAAAGAACTTACCTTTTATTTTTAGAAATAATACAATTTTTTAGTATTATAATTTTTAAAAGCAATTGTATTTTCCATAAAAAGGAGAATTTAAGCTGTCTTATTCAAAAGCTTGCTTCTTGTGTAGTTGATTAAATCATTTATCTATTTAACTATTCAACATTTATTATTAGGAATGCAATGGTATCTTATTTATATGAAAACATGTTACACCTGCCACTTCAATGTCATATACCTTAAAATAAATGCAATCTTTATATAAATTTTACTTTTCTAGCAAAGAAGGTTAATCTATGATGTCATAATTATTTCAAAAATTATCATAAGATATTTAATACTATAATTTAATAAATTGAAGCCTATCTATTGTTGGATTCTTTTCAGATCTAAGCATGTGATGCGAGTTCCTGAAATTACTAATAATGTGAATATTTAGTCAATTTTTTTCATTGCAAAATTGTGACGCCACAAAAAACCAGGGGGTCATTATTATTTTATTTTTATTTTTTATTTTATTATTTTTTAGATGAAACGATCTTCCATGAACATTGTTGAAGTGGCGACGGTTACCATGAACCACTGTGCGCTGCGATTGCGCGGCTGCGTGCGCCTCGCCCGATTATCGGCATGCGCTCGCTGATCGCGCGCTGGTGCTATCGCGCGCCTTTGGCGCCCGCGCCTGGCCGGTCTGACGCGGCGGCTAAACGCAATGGCGACGCAGCGTAGGTCCGCGACGCCAAATTTCGACCTGTGCGACACTGGCGTGTAAGTGACCCCGAAGTGGATCTCCACGGCTGCCGTGTCGCGACACCTTGCGATGGAATCAGCGACACCGCCAAACAAACCGGTCGCGACACGAGGTGTGTGGAGCCCCGTCTGCCTAGCGTCGCGACACCAAGAAGTGTGTGGCACCACTGCACGGCGGTCGGCGCCGCCCGGGCGCCTGTAGTGCGCGTGCGGCGCCTACGCTAACTCCCCTCGCCCGCCCGCAGCCAATGCGCTTTCTGTGTCGACGCGATGAAATGAACATGACGCCACGTTTCAGGAATCGTTGACAACTTGTCAGCCAGCGCGCGATTTCGTGAGCGTCGTCGGGTAGCGAGCACCACTCCACGAATCGAGCGAAGTCTCGCTTTATGCGGGGCTCTACGAGAGTACAAACCTATCCCGACAAATTACAATGACACCGCGGGGTCCGAATCACGATAAAATAATGGCCGCTTGGGCCGCGCATCAATCACTCACGATATAAATATCCCAACCAAATATATATCATGGTTCAAGAGTTTTGTACTCTTAGCTGTATATATTAAACCTTAAGAATTTTAATACATGTATACAAAATAACTACAGCCCGGCTGGGCTGCCTCAAGCGGCCTCTAATGAGTGTCGCCTTCTGATCGCTCCACATTACTGCTTGAAAGCGGTGATCCTCGGCAGAGTGAGCAAAGGCAGTGAAAGAGATAATTTCCTACAGGTTACTCCGCTCTAAGTGCACATGCATGGCAAAACAAACACATTCAAGCAATTACATGAACCTACCGAATGTGCGTAGTGATCAGGTGTCCAGGAGTCCTCAGAGCTCCTCCTATATGCCTAAGCCAGAATGCGAGTAAGGCATATCCTTTTAATTTGCCGTGCCCATTCCTCACCTAATTTTCTTAGGTTCCGGTGCATATGAAATGCATGATGCCAATTCAACACACATTCATCTTTAATATATTCCACGACATATATATTAACATAATTAAATCACATAAAAACATGTTATGCAAATTCACAATCAATTACCTGAAATTAGCACGCATGGGCTAATTAACAATGTGACGCCCCCAAATCACGAGGTCATTGATACGAATCAACTTTCTTGAAACACTCGTGAATGTCGGGTGTTCAATATTCTCGCAAATCGGGCGAGTCTACTTTGTATAGGAGCTCACCACACAGAAATACAACACCTGCATGCTATAACTTTGTCCCAGTCAGCATCAATGACCACGCGAGGTCTCTTATACAACTATACCGAGTAAAATGGCCTCTTGAGTCACATTATATACAACCATATATCCCGACTATCAGCCTCAATCCATCCACATGAGTAAACGACCGCCCAGGCTACATAACCAATACTCATAAAACATCCCAACTATATATCCATCAGATTCACGAGTGTGATCTACTCTTATACAACATATATTAAAATGAAAAACATTCTAATACATGCAAAACCATTAAAGCCACATTAGGCTTTCTTCTAAACGACCTCGCGATGAAGCGAGTCTCCTGCTTGCTCACAATACTTGTAAATAGTATCCCTCGATAGAATTTGAGCCTTCTGTGCTCGATAGTGGAATCACCCTAGAGTGGGCTATATACTAAATTATATACCCAGTAACCAAAATAAACACACATTCAAACAAATGCATGATCCTACTTGAATGTCTTACTAATCATCTCGTATCAGGAGTCCTCTGAGCTCTCTCACACACTCCTAAGCCACGTATGAGACCTTGGTTTATTTGTTTGTGGACAACCCTCAGATGTATATATTAATTGGGACTCGACGATTGATAGTACATGTGGCGGACTACCCTCAGAGTGTATATCAGATTTGGCCCGACTCCGACCGATTGTTTTATTTAGACTACCCTCCGATATTCATTATTTTAGACAACCTCCGAACCATTCTCTAAGAATTACCTCATCTGCGCTCCTGCTCCTATCGTCTAGGATGCGATGCATATGGGTACATGATGTCAATTCCATTTCAATTCTATAACACATGCAAATATATAATCCATGTATATTCATAATTTAAATCACACAAACATGTCATGTAATTTCATCATCAATTACATCAAAAATTAGCTCAGTGAGCTAATGATCAAACATAGACAACTTCGATTTGAATTCTGCTAAACCAACTACATTATTTACTTAAAAATTGTTGTAGACCTTGATCTCTAGGGAGCAGTGAAACCTGGATTTGCTTTATTATTAAACCGTCATGTCGTCGGTTCCTTAGTGAACAGAATTTCACGGCCATTTCCGGCCTCATACACATCACAATACAATTTATTCAACAATTTCCAACTCAAAACACCCAAAACAGTCCGTGCAGTGTCACGGCATCTAGTGTTTCTAAAAATCCACGATTTGGTCCCCGAAGTTTTGGGAGCGGATCAAACTTGACGTTCAAGGCCTCAAACCAACGAAACATTGCCAAAACACTTAAATAAAGTGTAAAACGAAGTAGGGAGGAACCCTACCTTTGAGTTTAATGAAAACTTCCTAAAGCCCAGGGTCCACGCGTGAACCTCTCGCGTGGAGCGGCTTCCGGGTTGCTCAGAAGACTAGATGGTAGGATTTGCGAGCTCCCTAGGAGGAAGTCTCGCCTTCTCACTCACTTGAATTTGCTACTCCCTGTAAGTCCTTCTCCCTCTTTCACGTTTTCCCCTTTTTTGCATTTGAGAAGACAAAAACTATTCATTGTTTGTATTTTTCTAACTTAAACAATTCCAAAAATGACATTTATGTCATTCTTTTCCCAGTTTTGACATTCGGCACTATCTCGGCCGTCCATTTTCATACTTTTTCTACTCATGTCACCTATGGCACATGAGTCGTGTTATATGTGACTTTCGTCACATCGAAAATAGTTTTACTTTTGACCGCGATGCCTCGAAGCGTGTCAACTCAGGCTATCTCGAATTCTCGAAGTCGGCTTGCTAGCTAGATTTAAAGAACTGGATCCAACGGTGAATCTGTTTAGTCATCCAAGATCTAGAGAATAAATTTCAGATTTTTGACCGAAATTACGATTTTGCCATTTTTCCAGAAATTGGAATTTCTCGGGTCTTACAAACAAACACGAGTAATTCATTTTGAATCACTCAACCAAGCACATTTTCACACCAAAAATTTACTTGTCACTATTCACCTGAACAGTGAAACCCTCGGGTTACTGTTCACGACCATACAAATATGAATTTTCTCTACTCGGTTCAAAGTTTTTGAGACAAAATTTATGGCTAAAACAAGCCTCAGAACATTTCTAACCATTTACATGGCTCTCAGCTAAAGATTAACGCAAGTAGGAAAAGATCCTTACCTCTTGGAGTTGTTGAAACTCCACCAAATCGGGGCCCTTATAGCAGCCCTCGCCCAGCGTAGAACAGCTTTCATCTTTTGCCAAGTGGCCATTTGTCAGATCGTAGGAATCCGAGAAGGCACACCTTCTCTCTAAAACAATCACCATCTCACGCTCCTTGCATCCCTTCCTTCTGACCTTGCCCATTTTGGTGTTTTAATTTTGGAGAAGACAACTATTCAGTTGTCTTATTATCATTAACAAACCTTAATTTCATGCATCTGCCTTACAGATTTTTTGACACTTGGTCTTATCTGTAGTTCATTTCATCATCTCTCTACTCGTACAACATGTGTCACATGAGTACACATGTAGTCAGGTGACTTTTGTCATCACATGTCTCTCAAGCAGTTCTGACACCCAGGCCTACATTGCCTCAGCGTGAAATTCGAAGCGTGCCGGGTCGACATAGTAGGCCCCAGATTTTGGGGGCGATTCCAGCGGGAAATCCGTTTCGTCATCCGAGATCTAGAAAAATTTTGGATATTTATCGAAATTACGATTTTGCCATTTTTTCGAAAATTGGAATTTTCTCGGGTCTTACATTCTCCCCTCCTTAAAAGGAATTTTATTTCGAAATTTTTGTCTGATACTCACGAAACACATGCATATCTGCGTGCACTCTACCGTGCATGTAAACTAGTCATTTAAATATTAAACGACTAAACCATGTACCTTCATCCCTAAACAAAAAGGGATAGGTGGCCCGCATCATGTCCTCACGCTCCCACATTGACTCCTCCACTCCACGGTGCTGCCATAACACCCTCACTAGCCTCACGGTCTTGTGTCGCAAAACCTGATTCCGGCTATCTATAATGCATACTTGTCCCTCCTCGAAGGTCCCATCAGTGTCAACCTCAATCTCTCCCTAATCCACTATATGAGTTGGATCTGGAGTATACTTCCGGAGCATGGAGACGTGAAATACCTCGTGGACACTTGACATCTTCAGGCGGTAAGCCAACTTCTTGCGCTACAGTGCTACCTGCCAGTATCTCGAGAAGAAGTCCCGATAATTTAAGCGATAAGCGTCCACTCATTTCTTTGAACGACCACTCCTCTCTTAGGCATCACCTTGAAGGCGTGATCCTAACCTCGGAAGACTCTAAGGGTTGACTTCACATCAGCATAGCTCTTAGGCTCTAGCGTGAGAGGCGGCCCATTATGTCGCTCACCTTCGGAGGTGTCTCTGTCGAATCGGGATCGGTGATGGAGCTCTCTCCCACCTACGGTCAACATAACGGTGATCTACATGGCCTCCCATATATTGCCTCATGGTGCCATACATCTAGCACGATAGCGGTGTTGTGGCGAATTCAGCTAAGAGCAAGTCTTTCTTTCCAAGCGACCCTTATGATCCGGGGCGCCTTTGCGGCATGTCCTCTTTGTATATAATCCACACAACATGTAACCCTACCTGACCTACAGCGGTGTGTAGCGCTGACCTTCCCAAGGTCACAATCATTGTTTCTAATCAATGGACCGTCAAACTAATCCATGTCATGGGCCAAGCATCATATCACGAGCCCTTGTTGGCTTCGCCAACGCAAATTCAATTTCCAATGGGGTATCCAAATCTTGAGTCACTCTCGACTCCAATCACTCAACTGTAAGTCTATGTGATAACCATGACCGTGTGTTTTCTCTCTCGGTCAACATAACTCTTCGGCCTACACTACGAGCCTCTTACATTCACACAGAAATTTCAGATATCTTTCCGCGGGATTATATACGCCTGAGAATTTCGGATAACTCCACGGTCTCTTCGCCCACCCCAAAATTTGGACAACTCACGGGTCTCTTTTTATAAGAAATTTCGAATTTCTCCCTTTGGTCTCTTACCGCAGAAATTAGGATAGCTCGGGTCTCTTACACCCACATAGAAATTGGGATAGCTCCTGGTCTCTTTTCCCCACCACAGAAATTTGGGATCCTGCCAGGTCTTACCACCACGAAATTCGGGATACCTCCCCGGGTCTCTTACACCCACACAGAAATTTGGGATCTCTCCCTGGGTCTCTTACACCCACACATAAATTTGGGATAGCTCCCCGGGTCTCTTACACCCACACAGAAATTCGGATACCTCCCCGGGTCTCTTACACCCACACAGAAATTTGGGATCTCTCCCCGGGTCTCTTACACCAGAAATTTGGGATAGCTCCCCGAGTCTCTTACACCCACACAAAAAATTGGGATATCTCCCCAGGTCTCTTACACCCACACAGAAATTCGGGATATCTCCCCAGGTCTCTTACACCCACACAAAAATTTAGGATCTCTCCCGGTCTCTTCGCCCTTTGAAGTCGGGATAGCTCACTGGGTCTTTTACACCCACACGGGACCTTTCGGATCTCACCAGCGGGTCTCCTTTGCACCTAACTTCCAGGGCTTTTTCACACAACGAGGGGGATGCCGACCCCCTTGCTTGCTTTACTTTAACACACATTAATTATATCTTTTCTGGTTTGAACTATGAGTCTTCATTGGACGTGATCCCTAAGGAACAAACCCGATCCACGCTCACAGTGGTGAATAATATCCCAGGTACTTTTTCCCACCAGGCTCGATGTGATGTCACTTGGAGTGCACCCACACTTAGGACTAGATACGATGTTAAGTGCACCGTGAAAGCAATGATGCCATCTTGTGACACCCCGTCCGGGGGAGATTTCATGAGGCATAATCTTAGAGATCTCTAACTCCTGATCCGTCACCCATCCACACGCTGGAGCTCTCACTTACACACCCAGGGAAGAACATCGCATCGGTTTCTCCTAAAGGCCTCAAACCTCCCAAGCCCAGATCTATCACCTGGTCTGTGATGAATGAATATGATGCATCGATTCATATTTACTCTAGTCAATAAGTGCAAGAGTAGAAACATACCACTTACATATCAGGATATTTTACGCATGCTTGGCACGTAGTACCATGGGACCTGCGCCTCCCCCAGGGCAATCCCTAGTCTCATATGCCCAAGGTTGTCGTGAGAAATAACATATCGTGCGCCCTGCTGATTAGAAGTCCAAGCTATGAGCCACATGCGACCTCGACCACGCTCACGGCCCCTCGGCTCCCTTTGTCTTTGCCGAGAAGGTGCTTATGCTCTTCCCGAGAAACTAAAAGCTGGTTCCTCTAACCCGTACTAGGGTGTGGAGAATGACATATACTCTGTTCTACGGTAGCGGGACTTCTGTTGTCCCAAAAAATCTGGGATCCACATGCAGGCGATCACGTACCGTACGCCCGGGCTGTCGGTAAAAATAACATATCGCTGCACGCTCACGGGCGACTGAAATGCCCAATCCGACGCAGTCTGAAACTCATGTGAGCGAAGTCTTCTGCCTCTTTCCACGAACTAAGAAGAAGGTGATCCTCCCTGCTTTGCTACGGCGTGCATCCGAGTGCTCAGAGCATCCTCGATCTCTCTATGGTCGGGGCGTCCCAACCATGGGTCCATGTCTGTGGGCGAAGTCCCTGCGATCTTCGAATGGACAACCGGTATTCTCGAATCTCTAACCTTGGCATTATCGGTAGCCCGCGTAATCATAAACAAGCGAGTACAGCTCAGTGGATCTAGCCACATACTCCATCACAGTCATCGTCCCCTGCTTTGGCTCTAGGAACTCCTGAGCCTTCGCATGTCTCACAGTATCCGGAAAATACTTACCCATGAATAGCTCTTGGAACTCTGCCCATGTCATTGCACCTACAGGTCTCACAGAAGTCTTTGCTAATTACCATACTTGGGCCTAAGCCCTCTATTTGGAGCGGTAGTCTAATCCTGGTCGTATAAGAGGTAATCTCCATAGCCTCTAACACCTTCTCAATTTGCATGAACCAATGGTCTACCACCATCGAATCTCCTCTCCCTGTGAATGTCGGAGGATGATGTGCCCTAAACCTCTGGAGGTTACTCGGACCTCCCTGGCTACCTCACACTAACGTACGGCGCGATAACCCCCGCCCGATCCTATAGCCTCAGCAAGGCATGCGATCAAAGGCTGGTGGGTGGTTTAAATGCCGGTGGTGCGACCCGATTACCTCGTGGACGACTACGTCCTCGCCCTCGACTAGCCATCTGTATCAAATGACAAGTTAATTTCTAATGCGTATCTAAGATGTGGCTCACGGCCGGGACACTATTCATATCTGAGAAAAATATTTCATGCACAATGTCTAGCATTTTATAGGTAATGCAAGACATAATTTCATTTATTAAATCATAATCAACATCAAAAAATTTATTTTAGAAAATTTCATTTTTAAAAGATTTTATTTCATTTTATTTTATTTGATTTTATTTGATTTGATTTTTTTTATTTATTTATTTTTTTCATTCCAACTACTGGAAAACCACCCAAAAATATACATATATATATTTTTCATTTTCCAATAACCCAAATAAATTTATTGAAATTTATTTTATCCATTTTTTTTCTCCAGTCTTACACACTGTAAAACCTGAGAAAGAAAAAAAAAATTTTCTTCTACACATTTTTTTTTCATTTAATTCTGGACCATTTTGTCCAAAATTTCTCAAACAACTTGTTCCCACACTAAAATTTAGTAATTCAACGTTTATTTTATTTTTTTCCTATGTGCTATTCACTAGCACGATTTCGATCTGATTCATAACAATTCATGTTATGTACACCATTCACACATCAATCACAACAATCACACAACTTTCACAACAATCAACATGTTATACACTCAATCACACATAAAACATAGTGCATGCAATGTTCTAGTCCTGTCCCGTGACTTCCTAGGTAATCACATACCTAAACCCTAACATCGAGCCACCAAGTGTTGATGTTCTTACACCTACGTGACCGTGGCTAAGCCCAGTCCTCGATCTAGGTTTTCATATACCTAAGTTCTACACTCTCTAAGGCCCAGTGGCTAAGCCCGAGTCCCCCAGCCCCAGGCTTTCGTGTGCACTGGCTACGAAACCAAGCTGTGACGCCCCATTCCCGGGGTGTCCGTTGACAACCCGTCAACCCGCGGAATACTCGTGAACGTCGGGTAACCCGACACCACTCATGAAAATCGAGCAGAGTCTCCTTTGTACGAGGAGCTCTACCCAAGGTACAAACCTATCCCACTTGGTGCAATGACCACACGGGGTCGAATGCAGAAGAAGTAAAATAATGGCCACTTGGGCCCCTGCATCAATACTCACGATATAAATATCCCAACCAAATATTTATCATGGTTGAGTTTTTATTACTCTTAATACAACATATATTAAACCTTAGAATTTTAATACGTGGCATACAAAATAACTACCAAAGCCACAGCAGACTTTCTTCTCAAAGCATTTCCCAATGAGTCTTTGCCTTCTGATCGCTCCACACGTACACAAAAACTGATAATGAGGTGAGCCAAAGCCTTGATAGAGATTAATTTCCTGCAGGTTGCACTCCCCACCTAAGTGCACATGCATGGCAAAAACAAACACATTCAAGCAATTGTAGACCTACTCGAATAGCTCTACATGGCCAGATCAGGTGTCAGGAGTCCTCATGACTCCTCACATATGCCTAAGCCGAATGCGAGTAAAATATCCTTTTTATTTCTTTCATGCCGTGCACTCACACCTAATTTTCTTAGGCTCCCCCGGTGCATATGAAATGCATGATGCCAATTCCAACACATTCATGCTAATATATTCACAAGCATATATATTAACATAATTAAATCACATAAAATATGTGTCACGAATTCACGATCAATTACACGAAATTAGCTCACATGGGCTAATTAACAAACACAAGCAATTCATTTTGAATCACTCAACCAAACACATTTTCACACCAAAAATTTACGTTTCACTTTTCACGTGAACAGTGAAACCCTCGGGTTACTGTTCACGACCACACAAATAGGAATTTTCTCCACTCGGTTCAAAGTTTTTGAGGCCAAATTCTGACTAAAAACGAGCATCCGAGCGATTCGTAACCATTTACAGGCTCTTAGCCAAAGATTAACGCGCAAATAGGAAAAGATCCTACCTCTTGGAATTTGTGAAACTCCACCAAATTGAATTGCGCGCGTGGCCTCGCGCATAAACGACTTTCCCTTCTTGCTCTGCCGAAAACGTATTGATCCGTCGGAATATCCTAGAGAGAAGGCACACCTTCTCTCTCACAAATCACCATCTCAGCTCATTTGCATCCCTTCCTTCAACCAACACGCCCACATTTTGGTGTTTTAATTTTGGAAGGCAGCTATTCGAGTTTATGTATTATCATTAACAATTTTATTAATTCCATCTGTGTCCCTTCTTCTAGATTTTGACACTTGGCACTATCCCAGGCGTGGTTCTGTCATCTCTCTACTCATGCAACATGTGTCACATGAGTACATGTAATTGGGTGACTTTTTGTCAAATCACATGTCTCTCAAACCCATTTCTGACACCCAGAGCACCATGTGCCTCGAAAAATGTAAAGAGTGCGTATGTTGAATTTGTGAGGAAGTCGACGATAAGTGCCAGATTTCGTGGGAGCGATTCCAACCGATAAATCCGTTTTGTCATCAGGATCAGAAAAGATTTTCAGTTTTACCGAAATTACGATTTTGCCATTTTCGAAGAATTAGATTTTCTCGGGTCTTACATGGCGATAGCCCTTCCATTTAGTCCCACACTACTTTCATGTTTTACTTATTGTAAAACCAATTAAAAGTACATATTATTACAAAGGCTACTAAATCATGGAAAACTCAATAAAATTGTATTCATTATACAAAATGAGTTAATTTACAATTTGTTTTAAAGACAAATTACAAGAAAACTAGGTCTTTTTACCCAGAATTTTACAAAATACAGAATAAGGCCAAATATGGCCATTTCGCCGCCTCGGGCTCGGATCGTCCATCCCGAGATGAGCCTTCGAGAGACTTGAAATGGTAATTCCCACGGCGGGGTGGCAATTACCGATAGTTGAATTTTCGTACATAGGTTTACTCCCCACCCTAGGGTAAGCCATTACGGCTGGCACACCAAACATTCAAGTAGCATTATATATGTCCCTACTTTCAGTGTCACCATGATATGGATGAGAATGCGGCTGCCCTTTCCCACATCTCGAGCCCTCATTGACTCCCTCACACATGCACATGTCAAGTGTGAAAACACGCGAAACAAGGAAGGTTTTTATTTTAGAAAACACATTAGTCAATCTCCGATATAATTTTACTATTGGGCAACTCTCCGAACAAATATGTTGGACAATCCTTCGAGGTGAATTGTTGGACAACTCTCTGAAACAGTTCTTTGGACATCGTCCGACATGAACTGTTGGACAACTTTCCAATGCAATTCTTCAAACAACTTTCCGATATAATTTCTTTTTCTTTTGGACAACTCTCCGATATATACACTTGTGGATATACTCCAATAATTTTATTGTTTGCAGACGACTCTCGATTTTCTTTCATCATCGTGCACACTCTTACGCATAGTTCTAGAGATTGCCCGGTGCGTATGAAATGCAATATGCCATTTCACAATAATTCATTTTAATATATTAAGCATGCATATGTTAACAAAATTTAAACACAATCAACATGTTATTCACTCATGGCAATAACACAAACATCACACAAGCCCTATGAACAGTCCAACACTTGGTCTCGAGAGTCATGAATGACCACAGGGATTTCACCATCAATCCCAATCTTTGGGCGAAAGCACGACCATTCAAGCCTCGGAACATCCTTTATCCATTCGAATGACTCTGAGCTAAGGAATAAAGCAGTAGGAGAAAACCCACACCTCTGAGGAGTTTATCGAGCACCACCAAGCTCAGATCTTGATGCGAGAAGCTCTAGGCTGCGAGGATGAACTCTTCCTCTTGCATCAGCCCAGAAAGCCGGTCAGATCAGGTAGAAAAATCTAGAGAGAAGGTAGAGCTTCTCTCTCTAAAAGCTCTCTCTTTCCCTCTTCCCTCTTTTCTCTCTCCTTTTCCTTCCCTCCCTAAACCGGTTGGGTCAAGAATGGGGTCAAGTGAGATGTCCCTTCACTTGCCACTTGTCACACTCTTAGTGGCTCCTTGGATTCCCCCCTTATCACCTTATCCATTCACTTGGATTCTCATCCAATGACATGATGCCACATGTCACCTATGGCCCACACTTGAGCTCAATGTTTGGTTCATCACCACATGACACATCTGATGGCGCCTCGTAATTTCTCATCACATGCGAGTGTCCCATCTGCCCTCGGTCTTTAAAAATATGAAATTCGAAATTTGTTTGAATTCAACGAGTCGACGTGGTAGCTAGATTTGGTGAAGCCAGTTCATGGTGGATCCGTTTCGCCATTCGAGATCTAGAAAAATTTCGGATTTTAAACCGAAATTACTATTTTACCCTTTCTAAAAAAATCTTGGATTTTCTAGGGTTTTACATTCTTCCCCCCTTAAAAGAATTTCGTCCCGAAATTCCACACAATCACATCAACCACATGCATATGCAACGTGCACTATGTCATGGGTGTAACTAGTCATTTAAGCATTAAGCGAGGTAAACCCGTGCCTTACGTCCTAAGCGAGAAGGGATAGGCGGCCCGCATCGTGTCCTTGCTCTCCCACATTGCCTCCTCCACTCCACGGTGTTGCCATAACACCTTCACTAGCCTCACAGTCTTGCGTAGCAAAACCTGATCTCGGCTATTGATTCGTGCCACAGTAGGCTGAGCTAAAATCAACAAAATTTATATACCTAAGTTCCTCCTCTTTGTCGTAGTCAAAGCTGCTCACAGGTATAGTGGTCTAGGGTCGAATTTCTGAGGATGGGTTTCATCCAGAATGATTTGCATAAGTGCGAGAAGATAAGGCTTTTTATTTGGACTTTTTGGATTTTTGTTTCCAAAGCAGTGGAAGTAGTTTAGCTATGAGAGAAATTGCTTAAAAGCGAAAGTGAAGTGTAAAAAAAATTAGCTTTGAAGATTTGGGTCACTAACTTGATATCGCCGGCGGCAAACAAGTGTCCTCGGGTTTTATCCTCGCGTTATGTGACAACTGCTAGTCTGCCCATGTGGGATCTATGTTTAACTAGCAAACTCTACTAAAACAACTCCTATTTGAGTTAACACAGGTAGCATGCATCTATGACCCTTTTTCAGTTTTGAAACCCTAACATTAAATATCATTTCAGTGGCTCGTAAAAACCATCTAAAAAACCACGATTACATCCCCACAGCAATAAGTATGCACCTTTGTATCCTAAAGAAGCATGGTAAGTATTGGCCAAATCAATAACATTCAATGCTATTCAGCCTTTATTTTGAGAAGATAGGGCCATAAACCACTGATACACAATAGCTTTTAATACAAAGAGACCCAGTATATGCCCCCCTTTACCAAGCTAGCTTCCTTCCTCTTCAAAGAAAGAAACAGCCAAGCTTATCTCTTGAGTTGTCATCCTCAGAGGGGTGTTTGGCAACAGAAAAAATAAAGGAAAGAGGAGAGAGAAAAACCAAGCCCTAACTAAAGCTACAGAGATATTTACATAAAAACTTTTGCGAATTGCTTCCTCGGTTATTTGCTTGAGTTACAAATAGGAGGGCTTATATAGGCCACCCGATGTATGAAAATACCATAAAGCCTAACAATTTGGCTAAATTTAGGGACAAAAGTAATACACCAAATTGAAGTCGGTTTGCATTAGTACAAAAGTGTGACAAGGCGTGAATTCGCTAAGGCATACAAATTTCCACTGGCCTGGCGAAAATTTCGCTAGCTAAGCGAAAATTTCATTTAGCTAGCGAAATCACCAAGAATGGCGAGAAATCAAAATTTTAAAAGCGTTAACGATTCTTACAGCTAGCGAAATTTCGCTAACAACGAGAATTCGCCTATTAAATGTAATGCAAATTTAATTTAGGAATGAATAGTGCTTTAGCGAGAATTTTGGGTCTAAGCGAAAATTGGCAATTTATTTAAGATTGCGAAAATTTTAAGCTAAGGTCTAATTACCCCGCAATCCAGTAAATTTAGCGTCTTGGCGAAAATTTTCGCAATCTTAATGAATTCACAGGATTGATGATCTTCACTGCTTTGCCTCCTGCTCCTCTACTGCATTGATTTTTCTTCACTTTGCCTTCATTCTCTCTTTGATTTATGGTTTTCTTGATGGCTGATGAATGAGTTCAATCTTCATGATTCATCATATATCTCGATATCGAACTCCCAAAGTACGCCAAAACCTGCAAAACAACCAAAAATAACCTCTAAATGGCATAAGTGAAACTAAGAAGACTTGAACACTTCAATTGGCATAAATGACATGATTAGTGCGCAAAAAGCACTCAAAACCTATCTAATATAGGGTTAATGCGCACTTTTTGGGCCTTGTCGGCTATCCATGATGCACGCAGTGGTCCACTGTCCGAAGGTCCCATCGGTGTTAACCTCAATCTCCCCTCAATCCACTACATGAGCTGGATCTAGAGTATACTTTCGGATGATGGAAACGTGTAATACCTCATGGACACCTGCCATGCTAGGTGGCAAAGCTAACTAGTACGCTACAGTGCCCACCCTCTCGAGTATCTCGAAGGGCCCAATGAACCTCGACGACAGCTTCCCTCGCTTATCGAGACCCTAATCTCCTCTGCCCAGGCATCACCTTCAAGAAGACGTGATCGCTAACCTCAAACTCTAGGGGTCGACGTCGATCGACGCCAAGCTCTTAGGCTCGGCGAGTGAGGAAGGCGTTAATAAATATCGAAGCTCACCTTCTCGAGGTGTCTCTAATCGAATCGAGGACCCTGATGATGGAGCTCTCAAAGCCAGATTACGACAAATCGGTGATCTGCATAGCCTCCCATATAGTGCCTCATAGGGTGCCATCCCGAGATACTCATCACGATGCTTGGTTGTTGTGGCGAATTCCACTAAGGGCAAGGGTAACTCTTCCATTCCTAATGATCCGGACGCATGCTCGACATGTTCTCTAAAATCTGTATGAGATTCCTCTCTAACCAGCCATACGTGCGTGGGTGGAAGGTAGTACTCATGGTCAATCGTGTCCCCATGGCCTTTTGGGGCTCTTTACGAGGTGCGTTGCTCTCGGGTCTCTGTCAGACACTATGGATGGTACTCCATGTAGTTGGACAATCTCTTGGATAACACAATCTGGGTGAGATTCTCGATGTGCGAGGTCATCAGTCTGGTAGGAAATAATGCCGACTTTGTGAGAAGCTAGGTCGGCTATCACCCAGCATACCACATCATGTCTCCGCGGTGTTCATGGTAAGTGGGTCACAAAATCCATTGTGGTGTCTCCGACTCCACTCAACCACCTCCGATGCATTGAAGTAGCCTGGTATCTTCGGTGATCGGCCTTAACTGGCGACACGTGGACAGCCGTCAAAATAAGTCCCACTATGTGTCTGCCCCGTTTTGCTCTGGTAATGCGGCGATCGAAAGATCCATGAGGTATCTTCATTTACACAGATTACCGTGACCGTCGGGGAGCGATGAAACTCCTTGAGAATCTCCTCTCTCGAGATCGTATCCCTAGGGAACTATTGCTGTCATCTAGAACTACCGTAGTAATGGATGGTCCGACCCTCTTCCGCTGTACTGGTACGTGCTGGAGTCCTTGGTGGAACCTGACTGCAGTAATCTGCCTGGACTTCAATCCTCTGCTGAGTAGAGCGGTACTAGCTACAGGACTTCCCAATGTACCACTGGGCACTCAGCTATCTTTGGCATAGCCCAAAGCGCTCATAGAGCATCTGCCACTCTCGGGAAGCTATACTAATGATGCTCCCTAGTGACTTCCCCTCTTGAGTGTCGACCACTTTGTTACCTTCTTGGGATGGTAATACAAAGTGAAGTCATAATCCTCTAGGAACTCACCAATAATCTAGCGTTGCCTCATATTGAGGGTCCCATTGCGTGAAAATATACGCCCCGGACTTTGTGGTGGCGAACCACATCTCAAGCGCTCGTCCACTACAAACCAGTGGCGCCAAATCTTCGAGGCGAAGACTACCGGTTGCTAACTCCATGTCATGTGTAGATTGTGCTCATGATTCTTTAGCGCAAAACCGTAGTGCCACTCTCCGGAGCGCATCAAACGCATCGATTCGACCTTCGAGGCATCACAATACACGTATTACCCTATCCTCTGGGTTTGCTCCAGGGCCAGGGCTGAGTAAGCCTCTTCTTTAGCTGGAAGGCCTTCTCCATGCGGGGTCATTCCACTGGCGTGACTCTTGAGATTGATCTCGTCGTAGGTGCTGCTAATTGAGAGAAATCTGGATGAGCCTCTCAGTACCAGGCAATCCTAGAAACTCCATATCTCGAGGCGACTTCACAGCCTCTCCCAGCTCATCAAGGCTCCAACTTCGAGATCCCGCGAGCTCCCAGTTGACACCATGTGTCCAAGAACCTCACCTCGATAAGCCAAACCTCGCATATTTGAACTTGTCTGTGAGATCTGTTCATTTCAAAATAATTCCTCTTAAATGGTCTCATGCTCCTTCTCAAACTGGGAATATATCAAGATGTCATCCACGAAGATTACGACAAACTGATCTAGATAGGGTTGGAGCACCCTATGCATGAGATCCATGAATGCTACTGGAGCATTCGTCAATCTAAAAGGCATCACTATAAACTCAGTGCTGTAAGTCCTGTGTCTTAGGGATATATGTCTCCCCCAACCCTCTCGGTGATGGTAACAAGTCGAAGGTCTATCTTGGAGTAGACTCGCGCTCCTCCCAACTGATCAAACAAATCGTCAATCCTCAGCGATGGGTCGCCGATTCTTGGTGGTAACCACTGTTCTTTGCGATAGTCAATGCACGGTCAGAGGTCTTGTCTTCTTCTTCTGAAATAGAGCCGGGAGCACCCATGGTTAAGTGCTTGGTCTAATGAACCCCTTGTCTAGTAACTCCTATATCTGGACCCTGAGTTCTTACAATTCAACTGGTGCCATCCTATGCGGAGTTATAGAGATGGTAATATGGGATGCTGACAACTCTTTCAGAAGTACATCCTACGGGAGTATTTTGTCAAAGATTGACAGTAGGAAAGAAACTTAATCTCGTATTTGCCTGTTTACCTAGGCGAGAACCGGGTCGATACCTCGTCCTCAGGGGGAAGGCTAGTCATTAACCCACCAAGCTGTCAGTGCCATCTAGAGATGCGTACGGTGTAGGGAAAAGCATTGTGCTTATCCCCACGAAACATAATCACAGTGCAGATCACATTATTGTAGGCGATAACTCTACAAACTGATGCGATGACTGCGTATCTTTGTCAGGCTAGTCCCATCGGAATGGGTGGAAAGCTCAACATGTCCATGACCCTCGGGTCCTTTGTGAGTAGAATCTACGGAGATTTCTAGCCATCTCGACATATCATTCTTGGTCTACCTAGTCCACAGGGGAGGGACTCATATACATGGGCCATCGAGGTCTCGACCTCCCCAAGCTTGACTCTATCGCAAGCCCGATGTAGCGATGAATGAATGCGATGCACCATAATCAAATAATACTCTTGCCCATAGGCGAGATAGCAAACGTACCACTGTATGGCGGCGATCAGTTGACTTAGTCGGTGTGGTGTGATGGCGTAGACACGCCCCGAGTCCACTGCACAGCCAGGCCGTCGCGCTGCCTTGGCTTTATAGTCTAGTCCCCCCACGACGCAATACGTGCGGCGATGAGGCGCCGTGCGACATCTTTGGGGTGGCCCGCTCTACGGCTTATCTTGCGGGATGTGGAGGAACATCTTCATGCGCGCCACTTGTCCCATAGCTAGCGGGATTAGCGTTCCCCGAACCGCGGATCTTTGTCTCTGAGAGGCGATCCCTAAATCTTATGTCTGAGGCTGGCGGCGATGGGAAGCACACCATTTACCACGCACAGTGGCAACCACGATCACGTCCTTGGCAGGATAGCGGTATGGAACCCGATAATGTACGAAGCCCTGTGACTGCTTTACGGCGGAAGAAGGCGACTCTCCTTCCTCTTGCACCGCTAGCACCGCATCCCGAGTGCCCGAGCATCTCGTCTCTGTAGTCACTGATTATCGACCACTTAGAGTCCATATCCTATAAGCGAGTCCCTCTGATCTTGCTTTGAATGAACAGCTGAATCATTTCTCGAGCCTCGACCTTGGCCATGTTTGGCGTATATAATGTCGAAAAGCGGTATTTAACTTTCATGAATCTAGCCACATCGCGCTCCGTCAACTATCATTCTTTGCCGACTCTAGGAACTCATGACCTTTGCACGTATCTGCGAGTGGCGGAAAATATTACCCATGAAGGCGCGCTGGAACTCAATCATGATCGTTGCACCTCCCTGATCTCACGGGGCCATGTTTAGTCCGTGTGGGTTAACGGGATAATTTTGTACTCGGATTGGACCAATCTAATGGAACTAAGGCGGGGTTCAAGGTGTTGTTCTGTGTTTAGTGGTCTGAAATCATGGTTTTATCTCTCGTTTGGTATCTGGACTAGGGCATTTGTTTTTTGCTTAATCTTGTTTTAACCTTGATTTAATATCTTGGGTAGTGCCAACAAATAAAACATATTAAGTTAATTGTTTTCTCTTTGATAAAGTGATGAGTAAGAATCTTTTGTAAGATGGATTCCTTTTAGTTAAATCGAGCCTCATTCTTATTAACAGGTTCATTGTTTTAATGGTTTTAATAGTTTGGATTTGTTTCCTCAATCAAATAAGTTGAGTATGTTATCTTCTCTATGGCTCAGAAAATTAGAAATTTTCAAAAATGGCAAAATGTTAATAAAAATAATAAATTGTCATGGGGTTAGAAGGAAACTAGAAAAATCTCTAGATCTCTCGGATGATGAAGCAGCTGCGATAGTTAGAATTCGATCTCGCGAGGAAATCTAGTGGCCAGAAAGTTTCGTGAATTATGAACTCAGTGGAAATTTTTTAGATTTCACGGGTGATAAGTTGTCGGTGACTCCAGGGGCCAAAAATTTTACGAAAATCTGAAAGTTAGGAAATGGTTTGAAGTGGTTCATTTAAAATAAAGTAAAGGCGAAAAGAAATAAATTGTTTACGGGTAAGCAGACGAATGAAGCAATATGAATCATGTATCCAAAATAATAATATATATTCAAATATTTTTGGGATAAATATATCTTCTAATTTATATATTGTTGAATTTATATTTTATAATATATTATATACATATATAATATATTAAGCTATTTTTTTCATTTCATGTATTTATTATTAGTTGTTTGATAATATATTAGTTAATAAATTTTTGTTTAAATTTTTAGTTACATTAATTATTTTTTTTTGTAAAAAGCTATAAAAAAATATTTTGTCCCAGTTTAGTCGGGTGAGACCCGCTAATTTAAGGGGTTAAAAACGAGACAAAATAATTCACCTTCACTAATTTTGTCCCGGTTAGTCGGTGCCGTCTGCAAGTATTTGCACTTCACTAATTTTTGTCGAAATTAGTGCAATCCTACGTCGGCTTGCAGGCAAAACATGAAGTGTAATCGATCCCACCATGTGGGACTCGCCCTGGTGGAATGCGGCTAGTCGATCTTGGCGCATCGGGGTAATATCCATAGCCTCGATACCTTCTCAATGCCTTCGAACCAATGGTACGCACCATGGGATCCCTCCCTTGTAAATATCAGGGATAATGTGCCTTGAATCTCTGATTGCTGGTCCTCCAGCTGCGTTGCACTAGCATGTGTAATGGCAACATCACCGCAACTCCCAAGCGACCTCAACAAAAGGCCCTCTTGCGGTCAAACTTTGGTGGTGTAGCTAGCACCTCGTGGACGACATCTACGTCCTCGCCCTCGACTTGTCATCTACACATGTCAAATGGCAACAAAATTTATCAAATTTAATCTCAGTATAACTAGTAGTACACATGCCAACTACTAATAGACTCAACTATCATTAACTAACCCGTTCATCATCTTTTTCTTAATGGTGCTAATTGCCAACCACTTCTTTCAATCAATTTCCGAACCCCCAAGGTTATGTTTCTCCAGCACCAGTGTTCTATACAATTCACACAACATTTTTTTCCATCGCATGTCCAAGCACAACATGTAACACCGCGTATCTGGTGTTTAAGTCATCAATGCAGAAGTGGATGCATGATTTATCATTTCCATCGAGTCCTAGGTATTCGTATGCCTAATTAAACACTCAAAGTACAATTTGGTGCATAATCAACATGGATATCAAAGCAGAGCTCCTAGGTATTCGTATACCTAGCTTTGATACCACTTATTTGTGGCGCTCCCAACAGGGGTCATTATTATTATTAATATTTTTTCATGAATAGTGTCCATGAACAGTGTTAGTGAACAATGCTCCGTGACGTGACCCAACCTGATGCGTGCAAGCGATGGGTCGTGCGTAGTGTGTACTTCACGCATGCATTGTGGCGCGGAAGAGCCCGGGCACCGTGCCGCTGTGTGCGTCAGCGACCCCAGGCTCAGTCATGACACAAGGTGGCTGACGCTGACACTAAGCGTAGATTAGCGGCTGCGACCTACCCAAAACCCGGTCAATTTTGTACACATTTTTAATGAGCGGTGTTGGTGAACAATGTCCATGAGCGAGTGACCCAGCTTGTTTTCTTGGTGGAGTCGTGTGAGCGATGTCGCAGCGTTGGCCAGCCATGCGGTGCACATTGTCACCGTCACGGTCACGCCCGTTCTGTGGCGTGGCGCGCAAGGCTGTCTTGTCGCGTGACCTCGGTCGCGTTTCGCGCCTAGCCTTATAGCGACCCCTGGCGGCTCTGTCGGTTGCAACATCGATTCGGTCGCGACCACCCCAAATGCTCAACCTTGTCGCCATGATAAAGATTGTCGTAGCGACCATAGAATGAAGCGATGACATAATAGCGACGCAGAGATATTCGCGACACCAAGAAGTATCGTGGCGACACCGAATAATACTCCTGAGCTTCGGTGTCTCGACACAGGGTATGTCGTGACACCCGTCAGCTAACAGTCCGCGACACCAGGCGTGTGTGCGTGACACACCTATCGTATTTGCCCGGCGCACCCGACATGTCGTTCGATCTTCAGCTGCGCGCCCGGTATCAGATGTCGTCGCCTGTGTGCGGTATTCATTAATGTCGCCCTTAGCGCAAGCTGCTGATCATCGCGCCGCGCCGCGGTGTTCGTGTGTCATGCGTAGCGCCTTGGTTTCGCGCGCCACGCCCGGCCGCGGTCGGCGACACCACACGTGTCCGCGACCAGTCTTTGGAAATGAAGCGTGGCGATAAAACCTACATATTCCTCTTTTCCTTTTTGTTCTACCCACTGTAAAACCATCTAAAATTGCCTTATTACTACAAAGGCTACCAAATCATGGAAAACTCAATAAAATGTATTCATTATACAAAATGAGTTAATTTACAATTTATTTTAATACAAATTACCCAAGAAAGCGGGTCTTTTTATCGAATAACAAGAAAATACGAGAAATAGGGCTAAGTGTGGCCATTGCTTCGCCTCTAAGGCCTCGGATGCGTCCGATCCCCAGGCAAACCTTCAGTACCTGAAATGGTTATTCCTACGACGGGGTGAGCAATGCCTAGTAGTTGAATTTTCCTACATGAGTTACTCTCCATCTAAGTGCTTAATGTAATGGCACGCCAAACATTCAAGTAAAAACATGCAGTTACTACTCAAAATGTCTCTCTTGGATCACGGGTGACTCACCTTTCCCGTCTCGAACCTCATTTGACTCCCTCACCGTACGTGCGAGTGTGAAAAAACACTATCTTCAAAACAAAAGGTTTTGTTTTTGAAAACACATCGGTCGATCTAGATATAATTTTATTATTAGACAACCACTCAGAACTAATCGTTGAACAGTCGCGAGGTGAATTATTGGACAACTCTCAGAACGATTCTTTTGGACATCCTCGAGCCACGGCTATTGGACAACTTTTCAATGCAATTCTTCGGATAACTTTCCGATATAGTTTCTTTTCTTTTCTTTCGGACAACCCTCTGATATATACATTTGTGGACATTCTCCGATATAATTTTATTATTTTGGACAACCATCCGATTTTATTTCATGTCATGCACTCACGCCTACAGTCTAGGGTGCCCCAGGGCATATGAAATGCAATATGCCATTTCACAAGAATTCATTTTAATATATTAAGCATGCATCTTATGGAAATTTTTAATCAACATATTATTCGATTCATGGCAATAACACAACACTCCCCTTACGAAGCCTTATGAGCAGTCTAACACCACACGGTCTCGAGAACATCTATCTATTCGAATGGTCCTTAGCGGAGGTCCAAACAAGTAGGAAAAACCCACCTCTCTGGAGTTGGTGAAACTCCTCAACTCCGATCTTGATGACTCTAGGCTGAAGGGATAGACATCCCTCTTGCTTCGCCATCGCGATCGTCGGAAAACTTAGAGAGAAGGTAGTGCTTCTCTCTCTAAAAGTTCTCTCTTTCGTTCCTCTATTTTCTTTCTTCTCTTTTTTTCTCTCCAAAACCGGTTGGAATTTAGAATGAGTCGAGAAATGCTCTCGCGCGCGTCACATTCTAAGTGTACCTTGGATTACACCTTATCCTTTATCCATCTACCATAGATTTTCCTCTCCCCGTGGCATGATGCCACATGTCACCTATGGCCCACACTTGACTTAATGTTTGACTCATTCTACACGTGACCGCGTGGCTGCTGATGGCAGCTCGACACATGCGAAAGTGTCAGCGTACCCTCGGTGCCTCGAAAAATGTGAAATTAGATTGTCTCGGAATCGACGAGAAGTGATGTGGTAGCTAGATTTGTGAGGGCGATTCAACGGTAAAGTCTATTTTGTCATCCGAGATCTAGAAAAATTCCAGATTTTTGATCGAAATTACTGTTTTACCCTTTCTCATAAAATCTTGGATTTTCTAGGGTTTTACATTCTTCCCCCCTTAAAAAAATTTTATCTCGAAATTCTACACAATCACATCAACTCACATGCATATGCAATGTGCACTATGTCATGCATGTAACTATTCATTTAAGCATTAAACGACTAAACCATGTACCTTCATCCCTAAATAAGAAGGGATAGGCAGCTCGCATCGTGTCCTCGCGCTCCCACGTTGCCTCCTCCACCCCATGGTATTGCCACAATACTTTCACTAGCCTCACGGTCTTGCGTCGCCAGGCTTTGTTTCGGTATCCATGATGCCGCAGCTAGTCCATATCGAGAGGTGCATCACATTGTCAACCTCAATCACCACGATCCGCTACATGAAATTTGGATGCGGAATACTTAGGAGCATGTGGGACGGAATACCTCATGGACACTGCCATGCTAGGTGCGAAGCTAACCGTGCGCTCTGATTGCCCACGCCCTCTCGAGTATCTCGAAGGGTCAAATGGTTTCGACAATGACTTCCTCGACATCGGGCGACCGCCTCCTCGCAGGCATCACCTTGAAGAGACGTGATCTCCAACCTCGAACTCTAGGGGTCGACGTCGTATGTCAGCGTAACTCGTACGATAACTTTGGCGGGTGAGAGGCGTATGCATTATCAAGCTCTGCTACTGAGGGTGTCTCTAATCGGATCGGGACCGCGTGATGGAACTTCTCTCTCCCACAGGTCAATGATAGGTGATCTGCATGGCCTCCCGTATAGTGCCTGCTTGGGTGCCATCGCCCTCGCGACAGCGTGATTGTAGGTGAATTCCACTAGGGCAAGTGCTCTTCCCAGCTACCCTTATGATCCAGGAAGCATGCTCGCAGCATGTCCCCTAAAATCTGTATGGTCCTCTCCGACTGACCATCTGTTTGTGGGTGGAAGGTTGTACTCATGGTGAACGTGTCCCTATAGCCTTTTGGAAACTCTTCCAAAAGTGTGTCGTAAACCTCGGGTCTCACATCGAACATTATGGATCTTACAGTACCCCATGTAGCCGGAGACGATCTAGATGTACAATCGGCGAATTCCTCCGATTAATGAAGATCAGCCACCACGGCTAGCCGATAATACGAGCTTGGTGATCGATTACTATCACCCATATCACATTAGTAATACCATCGCGTTATTAAGTGTGAGTGAATCACAAAATCCATCATTAGGCGTGCTCGAATTTCCACTGGGTACCTCCGATGGTTGAAGTAGCCTGCGAACGCCGATTAGTACCCAAAAAGTGCTATTTTGGTCTATTTAATATAGGTTTTGAGTGCTTTTTGCGTACTAATCATATTAGTGAATGGGCGGATTGACATGTGTGGTCGGGTAGATTAGTACTGCGATTTTGTTTGAGGTTGTTTTTTAGTAGGTTTGCGGGGTTCATAAACCTTCACCATCATATCGAAGCTTGGCTTCGAAATTGTCTTGATTATCGCAGGGTTCGTATGAATTCTCGTCGATTTCATCGGCTTTGGGATGAAGAAATAAGTACGGAAGATGCATAATGCAAATTTGGAGGGATGCGATAGAAGATTAGCGATTTCGCGAGGCATAGCGAAATTTATAATCATAGGGAAAATTTCGCGATCATAGCGAATTTCGCTATCATAGCGAGGCCGCTATCATAAAGAATTTAGCTATCATAGAAAATTACGTAATATGTGAAATTTCGCTATAGCGAATTTTCGTTATGATAATGTTTCGCTATGATAAGCGGTACCCATTTATCGTAGCGAAAATTACTATGCATGAGAAAATTACGCATCTGTTTTTGTGATCCAAGCTGACTCAGTTTTTGTTTAATTCCTCTTTTTCCCTCAATGTAATCATATTATTTAGGTTAGTTTGGTATTTTCGCATGTTTGTGGGGCTATATAAGCTATGTTATGAACATTTTGTAACCTAACTATTCATTTCACGCAGTTTTGCATACGACCCCTGTTTTGGTTCCCATTTTCTCTCTTCTCTCTCCTCTTTCTCTCATTTCTAGAATTTGCCAGACACACCTTTGAGATGACAACTCAAAGGATGTTTGCTTAAGCCTGAACCTTGAAGAGGAGGGTTGCTAGGTTGGTTGATGTGGGTTTGCAGGTGTTCCTCTATTTTCATGAAGCAGGTACTACGTATTTGTGTTTCAAACTTTCCAAACTAGGTTTTCCCTCCAGTTAATTTGTTTTTTCAGCGATCATTTGCACACTTGTTAATTTGTTTTCCACTCGGCTCCTCTACCTTTCTAGCTAGAGTTGATAACCCTAGCCCTCATTTCCATCTCATCATTCGGTGCATACATACCACCTCTTTGATTGGTGGTGGTTTTCATCCTATCACCGTTTCTCTGGGGTTAAGCTCATCCCGACCCTTAGAAGTTTGACCCGCGTAATTTAAAATCCGTGGCTTCATCGGGATGTTTGCTTAAAAAGTCTCCCCACACATGGTTTCTAAAAGGCGCCTCATGGCGGAGACATACCACCATAGAAGTGGTTCACTAACATCCATGTGTCAAGGCCATGGGTGTGGACATGCTGATGGTGCTGCAAGCCTCTCCGATGCTTTGGTGGCTTCATATCATGAGAGTACGCAAGGTATAAATTTGTCTTTTCAGGTGTTTGTCTTATGAACGCTATAAAAACTTCTTGGGGAACTCACCTTCGCGACTCGGTAATTTCTTATGGTTCTAGGCCTCGATGGGTTGAGCCATATCTTGGCCTTGTCCTTTGGGAGTCGATAAATGCCTTTAGCCAGCCGGAAATCCATGTCCGTCGCCTTCCTTGAAGGTAGTGCAAACCTCCTCAAAATCCCTTATGAGTGTATGGATTTTCATTTTCCATACCATGGTATGTGGGAAGTAGGGGTACCAAATATGGCCTCACTGCTACATCATCAGCAGGAGGAATGATACAGGATGGGGCACTAGCCTCTGGGAGGGTGGATGCTTGATCCCTCATAGTTATATGCATTTAGTTCATAGGGGTTCTGGTTGGCTGTTCCTCGGGTATGGGATCCATGGTATCGGTTTGTGCACTAACCTCACTAGCTAGGTCGGGTTGTGTACTAATCCTATTGACCTACCGGGAGTGTCTCTATCCTTTGTTGCATGCACGGTTGTTACACAATTGTAAGAGACAACAATTAAATGAACCAACAAAGAGTGCTAAAGAAAAATTAAAAACTAATCTAACAAAAGAAGTAAAATAATTGAAAAAAAAAGCGAAGGCTGAATCGGTGCATTTCTTGTCGAGTGCTAGGCGCGGTTCAACGCAGTGATATGCAAGAGGTAAAAGGTTACCTTCACTTGTGATGTCGGATCTGGGTAACCCGACTTACCATTAGTGGTCGGGCACCATCCCCGACGGCGGCGCCATTTGATTAATTGCCACGGTGGGCGAAATTTAAAATCATGATATTTATATGCACAGCTCCTTTGCAAGCTACTTGGTAGTCAAGCTCTCTGTGGTATAATTAGTCTAGGGTCGAACACGAGGATGGGTTTTCTTCATAAAAATGGTTTGCATTAGGGCATGAAGGTAAGGCTTTCTATTTGGACTCTTTGGAATTGTTAAAAGCGAGGGAATGGTTTGAAAAAGCGGGAAATTGTAAATATTTTGAAAGTTAAAAACTGGAAATTAACAATGAAGGAGTACTTTGAAGATTTAGGTCACTAACTTGGCAGAAATAGAGCAGGCACATGTCCTCGGGTTTTATCCTCCTATGTAGAGTCGACACAGGTCTTGATTATGGCCTTTTTTGTTTAAAACCTAACATTCCATTATCATTTTTAAGCCCAGTAAAGACCATCCTGAATCACGGTGCATCTCTCACCCGAGCAACGAGATCCTAAGCTTTATGGAGAGTATTGGCCAAAACAATAAAAATCAATGTTATTTAACCTAATTTGAAGAACCACCAACATGTAAATCTTACCTCGAGTAGTAAGGACCGTGTCCCAAGAGCCAGTACCTCTGTCACTAAACCTTGGATGCAAGCATGGAGAGTATTGGCCAAGACAATAACATCCCATGTTATGCAACTGAGTTTTGAAGATAAGGGCCATAATTACACTGCAGTAGCTTTTAGTACATGGGGACAATGCTTAAGCCCCAGCTGCCCAGAGCTAGCTTCCTTCCTCTTCCAAAGGAAGGAGACTTGTGAGGCTTATCTCTTGAGTTGTCATCCTCAGAGGTGTCATTTGGCAACCGGGAAAGTGAAAGAAAGAAAGAGAGAAAGAAGAGAAAGAGAAAATAAAAAAACTTAAAAAAACAATTTATTTACAAAAGCGGTAAGCTGAAAACTACAAATCACGAAAACTTGTCTTTCTTCCTCTCCACCTCACTCCCCTTTATTACAAAACATGAGGGTATTTGCCAGGACTCCTCAAGGTATAAAAATACCAAAGCCCTAATAAGCTAAGCTAAGTTATAGGATAGGGTAATTCACCAAGTTTTGAAGGCAGTTGCATTAATTCACAAAACTTGTGTGAGGAGCTGTGAGTTATTCTGAGGAGAAATTTCGCAATTTGGCCAGTGTTTAAGCGGGTGGCAATGGCAGCGAATTGGCAATGTTCTAGCGAAATTGGCAAGGCTAGCGAGCCCAGCAATGTTGGAATTTGGCTAGCTAGCGAGAGCCCCATTCGCTGCGAGATTTTCGGTGAGAAGCCGAATTTCGCAATGCCGCAGTCTCTTGAGGTTAGCTAATTTCGCAATGTGTGCTGAGATTGCGGCTTTGTTTGCGAAGCAGGTTCGAAATTCGCTAGGATTGCGAATTGATTCTGCGGCAGATTCTTAGTACTTTGTTCTTTGTGCATTCCTCTCGTCATGTCTTCAACTGCATCTCATTTCTTCCACTTTTCCTTTGTTTTTCCATTGATTTTTGGGCTTGTTGATGGCTGAGACTAAATTTCCGACCTCATGATTGATCATTTGCATTGAGGTTGAAGTTCAAATGTGTACAAAAGTCTACAAAACAACCAAAAACACCCTCAAATTGACATAAGTGTTACTAAGGTAACATGAACACTTCAATTGGGATATATGACATGATTCATGATCAAAAAGTACTCAAAAACCTATCTAACCCAATATAGGGTTGAAATTGCACTTTTTGAGCACTTAATCACCCATTCAGCAGAAACGTTGCTAGTCCCTTAGCAATGCAAAAATAAGAATTGAGATGCATGTGGTGATTTTCAAAAGGTTGTATTTCAAAAAGGTCATTGTACTTATATACAAACTAATATTACTTTAAAGTGAACAGTGAAACAACATTTGAAAACTTCATATCACGAGAATAAAAATCCATAAAGAACAATTTTTAGAGCAAACAGTAACATGATTTTCAACGGATTTTCCACCTAAGTCTAATGGTTCATTTTTGTATCTAGATTGAGTCGATAAAATGCAATTTTGTTTACCCCAACCCTAGCATTGACATGGCCTTAAAGCTGTTGAGCGATTAAGATAGAAATTTGGTTACGCCTGTGTTTTCTTAATCATATTGTAAGGATGCAATGCTAAAAAGTCGAGTTCACCAAGGTCAGGTGTAGCGAGGTCCCTAGATGACTCCCAACCAATTAAGGTTTTAGGGCATCAAGCCAAAGGATCAGACCACTTAACTCTAAAGGCTTCACCGGACTTCAGCCGGCTTGAAAAATCAAAGCACCTACAGTCGCTAATTTCTACCTATCCACCCATGCTTGAACACAAAATCGATGACTCCCAACCAATTAAGGCTTAGGGCATCAGGTTTCAAAGGCTTTATGCATACACCGTGGGCCCAGTGCTCGGGTTTCAAAGCAAAACTTTACGATTTTATTTTTTTCTTTTCTTCTTTTCTTTTTCTTTTTCTTTTCCTTTTTGGAAGACAACATTGGTCTTCAATTGTTGGTAACTCAAACCTATCCTAGGTTGTCAACATGCCTAAGGTCGGCTTTGCAAAGTGGAAGGAGGCATATTACAAATTTAACTATTGAGCTTGTCCCAGAGTGCGGTGTGTGACATAGCATAAAGGAAATTTCAAGTTGAGCATCTTTAGACATTATTTGAGGAACACAAATTGTTCCAACATGGCATTTGTTCCCAACATAGAGAAGTGACAAAATGATGATTGATCATCCAGCTTAAAAGCGAATTCAATTGTTCGATTTGAAGCAATTCTATTGTTCAATTTGAAGCAATTTAATTATGTAGTTTGAAAGAAAAACACATACTTATACATGGGGACACGGTAAACCTGATATGCAAAAAGGCGAATATATATATATATAATACGAGTAGCTTTTGATATAGCGAAATGGCTTAATATATGCGAAACGAGGCTACACAAACATATCGCGCCTACGCCGAGCAATACAAAAAATCATAATCAAAATTAGTAGGCGGAGTTGATAAAATTTGAAACTATACATAAATCGAAAGAAACCTAACCACCTATTTCTTTGTGGTGGTGGTGGTGAAAGCTTCTGCCATTTGCTACGGGATATCGATGAGATTTGCATCGAGTGGCGGCACCTCTCTCGAGGTAGGATCATGAGGAAGACCCGGGTGGGTCATGATACGGTGAAGCATGGAATGGCGACCCAAAGTGGCCTCGGTCAGGCCCGATCTACGGTCATGTCTTTGCATCTTTAGAAATTTGCTGAGAGAGTTGCTAGTGTGCGGATCGCATCCATCCCACTCCGACCATCTCCCTCGGTACGACATGTATATAGGTGGCGGTGTCTTGAATGAGGGCAGGGAGTATCTGCATGAGGAAATTTGAAAGTAGTGGGTGGAGGAGATGGTGGTGAACGATCTGAAATATGAGTGGGACTCCTCTGTACCTCTGGTGCAGGAGCAGGTGGATCGTCTCTGTGTGCATCCTCGGAAGCCCTCCCTCACCAGGGTACCCCTCCTCCTGGTCTCGGCGGGTGTATGTATGGGAGTGGACAGACATAATCGCCAATCGGTCCCTTTGCTACTACATGGCGGTGTCTCGCATCTCTATCAGGGCTCTCAGAATCCCATCACCTTTCGGGAACATAGGAAAGGAGCCTCGGAATAAGTAGTGGTATGCTCTGCTTTCATTGTAAGGGTCTCTCAGGACGCCTCCTGGCGCTAAGAGCGAGAGTAATCACCAGCTCGGATGAAATTTGAACAGAGAATTGCCGAGATCGGTACAATGCCTCAGATAGGCCCCCTCCTGCACATAATCTTGCGAGAGGGAATAAGCCAGTCTTGTATTGGATGGTCGATGAGCAGCATATGGTAGGCTGCCTCAGATAAGAAGCCCGGGCCGGTGCGGCATGCGGCGGTCTCTAACCATCGCTACAGGCGGAGGGTGGAGCCCCGATCTCACATAACCCTCGGCATTGCTTGCGTGTATGCGCCTGATCTCGAGAATTTGCGAAATAACCGTTTGGGTGAGTACACCTCGTGGTCATATCGATGGATCTCCAGGGCAAATACGCATCCTGAGATGTCATGGAGTGGTAGAACTACCGGACCACTCTCGGGTAATGAGAAGCGTCGTGGAGTCATGAATGGGAGGAGAGGCGAAGATACCTCTCGATCTATTAGCATCGACTCACATTATGCGGGGTAAAATCTCCAGTCGAGCGTCGTAGAATGACTCCTGCTGAAATGGTCGGCTACGTATATCTGCATTCCCCGGAATGGGGTGTCTGAAACATGGGCGCGTCCGTGGCGGTGATGTCGGCGAGGTGAAGGTATCGTCTCGGTCTAGCGATCTGACCGTTGATGGTGGCGGTCTAGAAGATGATATTCGCTGGGCGTGCGGCCCAGCGGAAGGCGGACCCTCTAGCTCTCCTGGTCTGCGGGGATGGGGCAGGGGTCCCATCCGGGTGTCTAGCTAACGTCAGTCCGGAGGCTCGTCGGTGCGGCCTCGGGGACCGAGATGATGGCTCAGTGCGAGTGCGGTGCTGCGACCTCGGCTCGGGTGTGCTAAACTCTCACCAGGGCTGGGCTGCGGGACCCACCCCTCGTACGGGGACCATAATGAGATATAAAATAAGCTGGCCCCGAAAAGGGTGGACTCACTTGAATATGTAGTTTTGGGGCCTGTACCTGCGAGGCCCCGGAAGCTCTGCGAGATACCTACGGATCTCTACGGAAGGCTGCTGGACTTCTGCGGAATACCCTCAGCGACCCGGGGCTCGGTGGCGAAGCTGAAATGGGCCTGAACGGATCGTGAGGGGCTCGATAGAATACAGGGCCCGGGCGGGGTGCGGAATGAACCCCGGGACTGGCGGTGCGGCTCGGGCTGAGTGCGCGTGTGGTGAAGAAGGCTCACTCACGGCTCGACGGAGGGATATTTGTGGAGGCTCCGGCTCTTGCTCGGCTCGATGATCTTGAAAAGTGACTCACAGTCCACGGCGGTGAAAGTAGGGAGGGGCTCGGTCGAGTGAAGCACGGCTGCTGCGAACGGAGGGCACGGCGGTGGGAGCTCGGGGCACGCGGTGAGTGGGAGCTCGAGCCACTTATTTGGGAGGAGAATATGAAGTGTGTTTGGGCTGACCCCTCCCTGTTTCTCATGTGTAGTATGGTAGCGAGTCTCTCCCACGATTTTTCGCTAAGCAGTGAATTTGGCCATTTGGCCTCCATAATACATCAAAATTTTAACATTAATTACTAAAATTATATATTATAATTTTAACATAGGTGCGATATTAAAATCTAACACCTGTCTGATACTATAAAACTATATAAAATTATCCTAAGTTAAAAATTTGAGAAAATAACTACAATTGACAAAATTCGACTAATATATGACAAAAATTAAAAATTGTGAAGTATTGTCGGTTTTGGAAAACACGAACCGAGTTCGAGTTGAAATACTCAAGGGGGTCGAGGAGGATGATCTCTCGACCCGTGCAGTAGCTCCTTTTGGCTCCATGATGTTAGAAGGCCGTAAGTTGAATTCCTACGGAATGGTTGTGGATTTGAGCAATTGGCTTACAATTGGTGTTGTTAGCAAGACCAATTCTCCTTCATCACCAAGGCTAATTACTCTTTGCATTTTAAGGCTGTTATGCACACTTTGATCAAGCTGAAACAACCTCATCGGTTATAGGATTTTCGAGTTCTAGATTTTAAGGTTGTCATTCCTTGAAAATGTTCAATTCAATATCATGTCACCAAATGTCAGTGCATGGTCCATTCAGGCAATTAATAATTGCATTAGCGGTCTTGAGAAATGGTCTCCACCCAAAATTATTGGCACATGATTTGGTTCATTGGGACCGGGTGCGGTCAATGCAGGGCTAATCTTGGATAGTAGAAATTGTCAATTTTACAAGGACATCCTCAACTATCGCAGGGATTTCGCGATCTATCGGTAATGAGTGTGATTGAGACGGTTTAATACTGGCCTAGCGCTTGTATGCGAAAATGGCATAAGATTCCTGCTGGCTCCCAAATGCAGCAATGCCTTTTCCATGCGATTCCCACAGTATTAGCGGTATTGTGGGAGAACGAGGATCCTTATACTTAACGATTACTTGCTTTGGATTAGGGCGCGATATTTTAGATGAGAAAAGGCCTTCTTCTCGATGCCTAATCCCTTCTTAATTGTCTGAATCTTTGAAATTTTGCATAAGGAACTTGTTTTGATTAGGTCGATGAGTATGTTAACGCCGCTTGCCTTAAAACCTCAAGAATGCACCTTGTTGAGATACTCTTCTTACCTCTAAGTGCTTGTGGAAATGGAGGTGGTATCGATTATTTCATTGAATCTTCTCAGGAGGATATGCTCGAGGTTTCAATTTCTTCTCCTTGCTAGGTTCTTGGCCGGGTTTGGCATAGAGGCGTCGACCTCTTTCCCACTTCTCGGGGTGATTATGGCACGAACCTCGTCCGTTCACAGAATTGTTAGATGATCCTACCTCATGAATTCCTTTAGGATTTGGAACTGTTTGTGATGGAAACCTCCCTTTCTCTTGTACCTCAAGCAACTTGTTAATGTTTGTAATTGAATACTGTAGGTTATCAAATTTTTTATTCAATGTGTTTTCTACAGTATCAATTCTTTGTGCCAATTGCACATTAATTCCTTTTTGTTCCTCAACAAAGTTGCCCACCACCTTACTCAAATTCAATATGGCTTGCTCTACTGGAGAAGAGGATGGTGGTTGTTGTACTGTGAGGAGGAACAGCCCGAAGGCAGCTCACGGTGGTACATAGCGGGGGGTTTGGTCTCCATGCAAGGTTGGGATGATTCACTCCAATTGGGATTGTAAGTATTCCCATATGGAGCATTTGGTTGTTGGGGCCCAGATTGTCCTCGGTGTGTGCACATTCGACATCAAATCCTTCAACTGCGAGTCGTGGAGCAGTGTTCTATTGGTTATCTTCGGGATTGTTTGTGCGAGGATTAGGTTGTGCGATGTTGTCGATCCTTTGCTGCACTTATGGCTGTTTCCCTCCGGCTCCTCTACCTTTAGCTAGAGTTGATAACCTAGCCCTCATTTCCATCTCATCATTAGGTGCATACATACCCTCTTTGATTGGTGGTGGTTTCATCTATCGTTCTCACAGGGTTAAGCTCATCGACCATAGAAGTTTCGACCCACGTAATTTAAAAAATCCATGGCTTCATCGGGATGTTTTGGCAAAAGTCTCCCCACACATGGTTTCTAAAAATTTGCCTCATGGCGGGGAGACATACCAACAAAGTGGTTCACTAACATCCATGTGTCCAGCCGCCCAGAATTGTGGACGTACGCGATGGTCTCCCAAAACCTCCCGACCTTTGGTAAAACTTCTCACCTTCATGAGGCTGCGAGGTATAAATTTGTCTTTTCAAATTGTTTGTCTTATGAGCACTAAAAACTCTTGAGGAACTCACGCTGAAGCTCGGTAATTTCTTATGGTTACAGGCTGATGAGGTTGAGCCATATCTTGGCCTTGTCCTTTAAGTCGATGGAATACCTTTGCTTATTGAATCCATGTCCGTCATACCTTCCTTGAAGGTAGTGCGGCAAAATCCCTTGCTATGATGTATGGATTTTCATTTCCATACCATGGTATGTGGGAAGTAAGGGCCTGGAAATATGGCCTCGGCTGCACATCGTCGACGGGAGAATGTCTGAGGATGGGGCCTTGCTCTAGGAGGGTGGATGATCCTCATGGTTCTATATGCATTTGGATTCATAGGGGTTCTGGTTGCTCACCATTGTTCCTCGGGTATGGGATCCATGGTATCGGTTTGTGCACTAACCTCTAGGCTAGGTCAGGTTGTGTACTAATCTGTCGACTTGCACGAAGTGTCTACATCCTTTGTTGCATGCACCGGTTGTTACCTGATTGTAGAGACAACAATTAGAACCAACAAAGAGTGCTAAAGTGAACACACAATCTAACAAAGAAATAAAATGGCGAAAAAAGCGGAAAATTTGAATGCGGTGCATTTCTTGTCGATCTTGGCCGCGTTCTTAGCGGCGATATCACGAAAAGTAAAAGGTTACCTTCACTTGTGATGTGGATCTGAGTACTCTTCAACTTACCATTAGTAGTCGGGCACCATCCTGACAGCGGCGCCATTTGATTAGTGCCACGGTAAAAATTTGAGCTAAAATCCATGTGTTTATATGCCTAGCTCTGTTTATAGTGGTCAATTTGCTGCGGTATAGTGGTCTGAGAGGTCGAACACGGGGATGGGTTTTCTTCATAAAAATGGTTTGCATTAGGGCATGAAGGTAAGGCTTTCTATTTGGACTCTTTAGATTCATTCAAAAAACGGGGGAATGGTTTGAAAAGCGAGTGTAAATCTTGAAAGTTAAAGCGGAAATTAACAATGAAGAAATTTACTTTGAAGATTTGGGTCACTAACTTGGCAAATAGGGCAAACATGTCCTCAGGTTTTATCCTCCCTATGTGAGTCAACACGGGATGCGATTATAGCCCTTTTTGTTTAAAACCTAACATTCCATTATCATTTTTAAAAATGATAAAGACCATCTAAAGAATCACGATTACATCTCTCACCCAGAACCTTTGAATCCTAAAAGTATGGAGTATTGGCGAAACAATAAAAATTCGATGTTATTTAACCCTAATTTGAAGAACCCTAACATAAATGCTACCTCGAAGACCTGGGACCATCTGAGAGCCCACGATTACCTCTGTCACTAAGCCTTTGGATCTAAAGCATGGAGAGTATTGGCAGAGACAATAACATCCCATGTTATCTTGTTGAGTTTTGAAGATAAGGAGCCATAATTACACTACGTAGCTTTTAGTACATGAGGACAACATGCTTAAGTATTGCCAAGCTAGCTTCCTTCCTCTTCAAAGGAAGGAGACTTGGCAACATCTCTTGAGTTGTCATCCTCAGAGGTGTGTTTGCGGCCCCGGGAAAGTGAAAGAAGAGAAAGAAGAGAGAGAAGAGAAAATAAAAGCAAAACTTAAAAAAAAACAATTTATTTACAAAAGCAGTAAATGAAAACTTACAAATCACCAAAAACTTGTCTTTCTTCCTCTCCACCTCCTCCCCTTTATTACAAAACATAAGGGGTATTTATAGGACTCCTCAAGGTATAAAAATACCAAAACCCTAATAACTAAGCTAAGTTATAGGATAGGAGAGTAATTCACCAAGTTTGAAGGCGGTTGCATTAATTACAAGCATGGCGAGGCACACAAATTTCGCTACGGGGAGAATTTCGCAATTTGGCAAAGTGTTTGGCAATTTAGCGATGGCTTGGTAAGTGGCAATGTTCTAGCGAGTGGCAGAAACACAGCGGGTGGCAATGTTGGAATTTCGCTAGCTAGCGAAATTTAACTAAGCCCAGCAATTTTCGATTGAGAAGCGAATTTATGATGCAGTGCGAGGTTGGCTAATTTGCAATGTGTCTTGAGATTATGACTGTTGCGAGCACGGTTGCGAGAGTCGCTAGGATTGCGGGTGGTGCGGGCGGAGTTCTTGAAATTGCTGTTTCTTTGATGCGTTCCTCTCGTCTGTCTTCAAGCGCATCATTTCTTCCACTTTTCCTTTGTTTCCAGTGATTTTTGGGCTTGTTGATGTGAGACTAAATTTCGAGCCTCATGATTGATCATTTGCATTGAGGTTGAAGTTCAAATGCAAAGTCTACAAAACAACCAAAAGCACCCTGAGGAATTGACATAAGTGTTACTAAGGTAACATGGAACACTTGATTGGGATATATGACATGATTCATGATCAAAATTTTCAAAGCCTATCTAATATAGGGTTCAAAATTGCACTTTTTGAGCACTAATCGGGAGATCTCCTCTCGACTCATCATGCGAGGAACCCTTGCTAGATCCTCTATACCGAAGACTACCATATGTGTGGATGGTCCAGCCACAGTCACACTTTTTGTGTGCTCGGTCACGATGGACACTATCTTTGCGTCCGCCCTGGGACACCGATCACTCTATTGATAGAGGAGCGGTCAGCAGCTGGAGCTCCCGATGTACCCAGGCACGCTTGCTGTCGCGTAGCCCCAGCGTGCACGGTCTCGAGCATGCCAGCTCGGAAGCTATGCGACGATGCTCCTGGTGACTTCCGTGAGTGCATGTTACTTACATTTGCCACCGGGATGGTAATGCAAAGTGAAGTCATAATCCTTTAGGAACTCCATTCATCTGCGTTGCCTCATATTGAGGTCCCGTTGCGTGAAGATATACTTCAGACTTTTATGCTCTAAATACATCTCAAACCGCTCGCCATACAAATAGTGGCGCCAAATCTTCAAGGAGAAGATCACGACTGCTAACTCCATGTCGTGTGTGGGGTAATTCTGCTCATGATTCTTCAACTGGCTAAAACCATAAGCCACCACTATCCGGGTACGCTCAAGCATCCTAGTCGACCTTGACATCCGCGATAAATTGTGTACCTTTGTCCTCTCTGGGACTATCGAGAATAGGAGAGTAAGCCTCCTCTTTAACTCTGGAATGCCTTCTCACACAGTTATTCCACTCCAAACAAACCTCCTTTCGGTCAATCTCGTCATCGTCTTCTTGTCGGGAGAAAATCCTCGGAAGAACCTCATGCGTACCAGTTCAATCTTAAGCTAGCGTATCTCGAAGGCCCGACTTCGGCTCTCCCGGCTCATCACGGCCTCGACCTTCGAGATCAGCGACCTCGAAGGCGACATTATGTGCCCCAAGAATCTCACCTCAGTGAGCTAAAACTCGCACTTATTGAACTTGGCGTATAGTTGATGGTCTCTCAACAGCTGCAAAACAACCCTCAAATGATCCTCATGCTCCTTCTTAAACTGAGAGTAGATCAAGATGTCATCCACAAAAACTACGACAAACTGATCTAGATGGGGTTGGAATACCCTATGCATGAGATCCATGAATCTTCTTGGCATTCGTCAATCAAAAGGAGCATCATAGTAAACTCAAAGTGCTATATCGAGTCCTGGCAGCTGTCTTGGAATGCTCTATCTCCACAACCCTCGGTGATCTTAACTAGTGTGAAGGTCTATCTTGAAGTAGACTCGCGCTCCTCTCAGTTGAGTAAATAAATCATCAATCCTCGGCAAAGGGTACCGATTCTTGATCGTAACCCCATTCAACTGCCGATAGTTAATGCACAGTCGAAGGGTCTTGTCCTTCTTTTTCGCAAATAGAACCGGAGCGCCCCATGGCGAAGTGCTCGGCCTAATAAACCCCTTGTCTTGTAACTCCTGTATCTGAACCCTGAGTTCTTGAAACTCAACTGGTGCCATCCTATGCGGAGTCATAGAGATGGGCGACATGCCAGGGTGTAACTTAACACTGAAGTCTACATCTCTTTGCGGAGGTAATCTCGAGTAGCACAAATGCGAAAACATCCTAGTATTCGAACACTACCCAAGGCAGATCCAGGTCTGATCTCACCTTGTCCTCCAGGGTAAGGCTAGTCAGCTAACCCACCAACTGCTTGTGCCATATAGAATCGTACATGATCTAGGGCAAAGCATTGTGCTTGTCCCCCTGAAACGTAATGCGAGTACCGTCTTGTGTGTAGGCGGTAATCCTCATGCTCCATGATCGATGGCGACTACATCTTAGTCAACGATCCATCCAAGGATGGCGACCTAAGGCCTCTCGGGTCCAACGTGATTAGAATCCTAGAGATCTCATTCGCATCCTCGACATATCATCCTTATTCTCGCCCTAGTCCACTGAGGGAGGAACTCCACGTATGGGCTCTCGAGGTCTCGACCTCACAAAACCAACTCTATCATAACTGATGCATCAATGAATGAATGCGATGCACCAGAATCAAATAATACTCTTGCCCATAGGCTAGATAGCAAGAACATACCCTGTATAAGCTGGCCAGATCCAGACTTCGGTAGGTGGTGTGATGGAGTAGGCACGCCCACGAGTCCACACGTGGGCTCGTCTTTGCCTCGGCTTTATATCCCAGCCTTGCACATGCAGTATGCTTGGATGCAGTGACCTCCAGGGCCAGCCCGCTCCCCAGCCCTGGCAGGGTGTGGAGGAACATGCATCAGCCCTGTCCCATAGGCGGCGGGACTATGCGTCCCCAGGCAGGATCTGCTCTGGGGGCAATCCCCCTCCCTCATATGTCGGTGCGCGATGGAAGCACACCATCACGCCTGCCATAGTGGCAGCCGATACGTCACGGCTCGGATGGCGCGGCTGGAACCGCGTGACGAAGCCACCGGCTAGCTGCTGAAGCGGAAGAGAAGGCGACTCTCCTTGCTCTTGCGCGTAGCACCCGCGTCTCGAGTGCTTTCAGGAGCATCTCGATCTCTCTCTCTATGGTCATGGCGTCTGACCGTAGAGTCCATATCTGTGGCGAGTCTGATCTCTCGAATGGACAACTTGAGCCCAATCTCGAATCTCGACCTTGGCGTATACGTAGCCCGCGTGGTCATCAGCCAAAGCGAAATTTAGCTCTATGAATCTGTACGTGCAGGCTCCTTGTCATCATTCCTTGCCTCGACTCTAGGAACTCACGGACGCTGCGTGTCTAGTAGTGGCGAAACATTTTCCATGAAGAGCACATGAACTCGGTCGAGTCATTGCCTCTTGGTCTCGAGAGGTCTTAATCAATCCCGCCCACACTTGGGACTCGCCTACAGCTGGAGCAGCTGGTACGATCTTTCTTTGCATCGAGGTAATATGCATGGCCTCCCGATACCTTCTCATTGTCGAAACCAGTAGTGCGCCGCGGATCCCCTCCCCTTGTAAATATCGGAGGATGATGTGCCTTGAATCTCCGGAGGTTACTCGAACCTCCACTGTTTGCCTTTGTCTGAGAGCAGTTGTAACCCTGACAACCTCAGCCCGAACATGCGGTCAAATCTTGGTGGTGTAGCTGGTACCTTATGGACGACCTCTACGTCCTCGCCCTCGACTTGCCATCTACACATGTCAAATGGCAACAAAATTTATTAAATTTAATCTCAGTATAACTAGTAGTGCATGACATTTCTTAATAGACTCATAATCATGGTAAACAGTTCATCATCTCTCTCCGGTTATTGCTAATTGCTAACCACTTCTTTCAATCAATTTCGAACTCCTAAGGTTATGTCTCTCAACCTAATTGTTCCCATAGCAATTCATTATGTATATCTGATTAACACACTTTTTTTGAGTCACAAATGTCGAGAACACAACATGCATGTAGCGCCGGATTTAGTCGACCCAGATTGGCGGTCAGAACCCTGTCAAGGGATGCTTTCTGTATCAACAACTTGTGATGCCTGGCAGGCACCGGTGTCAAGCGAGAAGGTGTCACTTTTCTAAACATAAACTTCGCTTGTTCGGTCATATAATGTTAAACATTTAACTTGTATGATACGTAGCGTGATTACAAAATATATATCAAGCTCATATATGGAAGTGTTCAACATTATTGATATTTACATTGTTTACAAAAGAAACAAATACATATACATTAGACCAAATGGTGCTTCCCGTTAGGCACTAGTGATGTGTTAGCCTTGGTTGTGATGCGATTAATCTCCTACGGTCTCCTGTACGTACCTACACGGATGAAACACTCGTGCTAAACTTATAGCTTAGTAGGAGTAAACTCGTGGACGAACTCTAATAAGAGTCATCACACTTTACACATATACATATACATATAACATATCATATACTTATTTTATATTCCATACTTGTCATATACATGCTTATATATGTTTCATACATATAATTTACACATGCTTATGCAATCATATTTCATATACTTTTCTTATCGTCTTTTCGTTTTTACTTCTTGTTCTTGTCAGAGTATACTTGTCATCGCATAAGATCTTGTCTTCTCTTATCATACCATATACTTTGCATATACTTGTGATTAGTACCCAATAATTTTACTTCGAGCCTTGTTTATAGCAGGTTTTAGGCACTTTGTGTCTTGTCCCGAATTGACTCTTCGATTGATACATTAGGGTCCGGAGCTTTACTCGCGATCACATTTTGTAGCTATTTTTAATAGTTTTGCAGGTCAAATACTCATTATCTTCCGCCGATTCAAACACGATGAACGAGGCGAATTCGAAGGTGCATGTGAATAAGGAAATTCGGGATCAAAATTGTTGAAGGACGAGCGTGGAAATTTTGAGGGGTTGCAAAATTCGCAGCACAAGGTTGCGGGGAAATTCGCAGCACTTGCTTTCACCCGATTAAGTAACCTTGCCCAACACGTGGTTTTATACGAGTTTGCCCTATTATAATTTTGGTTCCGTGCTTTTTGTAATTTCCTTATGCGAGCACCTATAAACTCGATCCTGCATCGTCAAATCAACTTTTCCTCCAATCAATCGAAATTTGGCCTGACTTCCCTCTCCCTCTGTATTGGTGATTTTCTCTTCTTCTCCCTTCCCTTTCTTGCACTTTCTTGGTTGCTAAACACCCCTTGATGATGACAAATCAAGGGATGCTCGGCTAAAACCCCTGATCCTTGAAGGGGAAGGCCATTGGGTGCTGATTTTAGGCTTAGCTGCATGTTCTCATGCTCTTCATGTATGCATTTAAGGGTATTTGTGCTCCTGCTTCTCACCTTAGATTAAAATCTCTTAGGCATGCTCTCCACAATGTGTATTTAGCGACTTTTTGGGTTCAATGGATACTTTCATTAGATCCTTGATGCACAGTTAGTTGTCTCTATTAGTTCTTATAGGGTAGGTTTTTGAGATATGTTCTCACCGTTAGGGACATTTATGCCCAATCAAATGCCATGGAAAACTTTTAGGGTTTAGGTTTTAAAAATTTAAATGAAGATCCAGGTTCGAAATGACTACATGTCATGCTCCCCTAACCTTGAGAAAAAGACAGGAGCATGTCGGTTAACTTAGAACCTAAGCCCGATGGCAGACTTGAAATTCTTTCTTAACTTTTTTACTTAAGTTATTTCAGTTTTCAGCCATTCACACCTTGTTTTTCACAAACCACAAAAATCTGACGAAAACACCATTTTATTCTCTTGTAACTCTTTTCTCACGAAAACCATCCACGTGTTTGACCACAGAGCCCATCTTTGTGGTGGCTGCTACGTCGGTAGTAGGAATCCTAGGATAAATTTTGTTGATTAGAACACTACTTGGCTAAGCAGATCAAATGGCGTGGATTCTTGAGGATGGTGCCTTAGTGAAGAGAAGGCTGTGAACTTGTGATTCATATCACAAGTGGTGAAATCTCATTTCTTTTTTATTTACCATTTTCCCACTTGTAGTTCCTTTGCGGGGTGAAAATTTCCTTTGTAGGAGTTTGAAAGAATTTCTTTGTGCGTTTGTTTCCCCATATTGATTTTGGTAATATTAACCTTTTGGTAGTCTTGTTTTTTCTTTGGTTTCTGCTTGTTGTGTGTTCATAAGCGACTTATGCGGTGGGATAGAAACACTGCGGGTAGATTGGAAGGCTCGGTGCACCAAATTGTTGAGGGGATGTGAAGTTGCTTGCTGCCGTCGGATGGAGACCCCACCTGAAGAACAGCAGAGCCCATAGGGGGTTCATCGGGAACCCAATGCCTACAGATCGATGAGGGATCACATTCACCCACCAAGGGTGAGTGCACCCTCATGCATTATACCCCCTACTGAAGATGTGGTAGTGAGACCTTATCTAGTGCCCCTGCTCCCGACTTTTCATGGTATGGAAAACGAAAATCCATACACACACATTCGGGATTTTGAGGAAGTTTGCCTGACTTTGGAGGTGCATTTGATATGGACTTGCTTCAAGGCGAAGCCTTTCCTTTGACCCTCGAATAAAGCCAAAATTTGGCTTAATTCATGAGCGAGACCATCGGGAGCTAGTGGCTGACGGAGTTTTGAAGAAGTTCTTCAGTTACCTAGGAACTAACAATTTGAAGAGGCAAATTTGTACCTTTGCGACTCATGTGATGAGAGATTTTATCGATCTTTGGGAAAGGTATGCGGAACCATCGGTGCATGCCCTCATCATGGTTTTGACACATGGATGCTTTGTATATACCACTTCCTATGATGGAATGTCCTGGTAAACGACTCTTGGAGACCATGTGTGGAGGGGACGCCAGTAAAAAAATCGATGAAGTTTATGGACTTCCCTCGGCTATGTGGTGAAACCTCAAGGATGGGATGGTAGAACCCGAGGAGGTAGAAGAATGAAGCACCTGAGTAAACCAGGAGATTTATTCCACTTGTGGAGGATGTGGAATTAAAGGCTAAGTTGTCCACCCTACAAAGAAGGATGGAAGAACTTGAACAAAGAAACCGGCGGGAGGTAATGATGGCGAAGGCATCATGCAACTTGACCATGTTTGGTGTCAATCTACAGGTCATCGGAGAGCATTGTCATTTCCCCCTCGGTAGGGATTTGATGGTTGAAAATGCAAATGTTGTGGGCGAAATGGGCCGCCGCGGTCTTGATATAATGACTCTAATCCAGTGAAAGATCCACCCGACCTCGCATGGAAGCTGAAACCCACATTTATATTCCCCGAGTTTATATCGGCTCTTAGGTATGGGTCCACCTCTCGGCCTTGACTGACCTCATCACCTATTAGGCAATCCTTGAATTTGAGACGAGGTGGTGGGGAATTTTAATAGGAGGCTTGAGAAAACTATCAATGCTGGGATGACCAAAGAATAGGAAAGGTAGAAAGCTCCGCGGAACGGATAGATGGAAGCCACAAAGCTAAATAAAAAATTGATACCATGCGGTCATCCATGATGTAACTGACCCGTTGGCAATAAGTGCGGGAGAAAGGGAGATTCCTTCCCGGACAACTGCTTGATCTTAGGGGGGAGTGCATGAACTAGCTTTGCGGTGAGCATGCCTGAAAAATGGATGAAGTCCAGGCAATTATCACCTTGAGTGGTAAGAAATTGGAGCAGCAGGGTCCCGAGCACCAGAGACCGGAGAAAAGAAGACATGGAGCTAGAACACATAATCATTAAGAGGATTCGATGAAGAAAAGCATGCCTCCTCAGGCATTTCCCCCGAGCATTGAGAAACGAAAGAGAGGAAGCTTCTAAGCAAAGGCATCCTGGAAGTCTTGAGCGAGTAAAGCGAACATCAACGCTTGACATGATCAAACAAGTTCCGACCTATGCTAAATTCTTAAGGACTTGTGCAGTCAAAAGGTTAGGCATTAATAAGAAGGCCTTTACATTGAACAAGTCAACTCTATCGTCGATCTGTGTATTTGAAATACAGATCGAGGATCCATATCGATTAACATTGGGAGGGACACATAGACAAGGCATTCTTGGATCGAACCCCGATTATCGACCTCTTGCCATACTTTCGATGTACAAGAAGTTGGGTTTGAGAGGCTGAGTCTACCAACATCCATAGTATCCTTAGCGGTCGATAAGTGAGAAAATCTGCGGGGATAGTTGGGGATGTCGCGGTAAAGGTAGATAATTTCTATTATCGGTGGATTTTTGTGGTTCTTGTCTGAGCCCGATGGCGAGCACTCGCAGTGCCCGGCATCATACTTGGAGGCCATTTTGGCCCACATCTGAATTCTCAAGCTGCCGAAATGGGGTCATGCGTACTTTAGTGACATGGCGTTGGAGCTCAACATTTTCACTTGAAGCGGCAAGATAAACGACCCGGAGGATGAGGAGGCGAATCAAGAAGTCTGCGTGAGTGGCACGAGGTGTAAGGGGAAGCCGCGATTGCTCGCAAGCGCCGAGATAATTATTAAAGAACGAGCGATTAATGAAGACTACGTCGGTCACCCTTCACATCTGTCATGCCACCCGGCCCACCACCGGCCGGGAGTAATGTAACACCGAGGCTGAAGATGAACTCAGGCTGGCGACAAACCTCCTTTGCGAGCATGGAGGAGCTTCTCCTCCTTGACCCCCATGAAACCTCTTAACAGCATAACTGGGAGTGGTTCCTGCAGGAACTTGGAAACCACTCCAAATTTTAATGAGATTTTTGTTTTATTTTATTTCAAGCTTTAAATTAGGATTTTCATTAATATCCTTTAATTTTCAATTTTTGTAAATTTCCTTATTTTGACTTATCTTCTCATGAATTTTTGGTCTTGTGTTGTTGCGAGATTGTTTCGATTATAGGGAGCAAATTTTACTGAGAATTTCTCGAGGTTGTGAAAATTTTCACAACACAATGAAAAATCGCGAGGATTCGCGAGAATTGTAACACAGTAAACCTTGACCATCGTCTCCACTTCTGCGACTTCTTACGTTTTCACGCAACCCTACATTTCGCTCCACAATTAAATTTTATAATCTTTTGATCCATTTAATTGATGGTCATTAAATGCCATTAATTCTTCATGTCTTCCCACCTAACCCTCCTCCCATATAAACCTTATTCGCTCATTTTCAATTCACACTTCATCCTTCCGGTTGAAAAACCCTTCTCCTCAGTTTGCTCTCCTTCGAGGGCCGACGATGGCGAAGACTAGAGGGCTCATTCTTCAGACCTCGAGTGCGTAAGGCCCAGCCACCTGTAGGGACCTCCCTCCCGGGAGCCATGTGACTGCCATTTTGACTTAACGTAGGCCAGGCTCCCCTGTGTGGCGCCTCACCCCACCCATTGCGGCCCTTGTGGCTCCCGGCTTGCACATGCGCCCTTAGCATTTATTCGCCTCTACTTCCCTTGCCCTGAATTCTTTGCACGAGACGCTGCTGGCATAATCTTTGAGAACTCTCCTGTGGCCCACCCAGGGAGGAATGTCATACCAGGGTTGGCCACTCCGCTGCTCGCCCAGCATCCCGGGCCGGCCCCGAAGAGACACCTTGAGGGCCGGACCAGGCTAGGGTCATCCACTTGAGATCCCGGCGCCACCCTCACGCCCCTTTGTCGGGGCATTCTTTGGAGCCCCAGGACACATCCTGCATCCATTATCAGGCGGCCTTACTTCACTCGACCCACGTCGGGAATGTTGGCTACGCAGAGGAGGTTTACTCACGATCTCCGGCATTTTCCATGAACCTGGGCTCGAGACTCCATGCTCCTCGATGCGAGATACCATCGGAAGCCAGTTCATGGCTATACTTGTCGATTATTATCCTTGGGTATCGTCGAGTTTTATCGTAAGATGACATCTAGGAGAGGCCAACCCGACGATCAGATTTTCCATCGACTACCGCCAGTGGATACTGTGCCTTCGAGCATCACAAATGCTTCATCTTCCAAATAGTCTTAGCCAACGGCGGTCGACATAGATAAGGGGTCTCATCCCCTCACAGAGATGGTCCCATTTCTATGACGCACGCGGCCATATTATTCTGGTACACCTCCCATGTATGCTGACATAGACCATACTATAGTTCAATATGCTCTACTCCAAAGATATCGCTCAAAGAGATATTTATTTGGAGGTTTTATATCGCATTTTAGAGGGTTATCGGTTCAAACGCGAGCCGGACTATGACATCCTTTATTTCACTTCGAGACGTGGCCCACCGCCCAGTTTCTGTCCCCATCAGTCCACGCCCTTTCATTTCCCGACCTTACGCCGCATCTCTGCAGCACATCGGGTTCCCGACCCCAGCCCCACTGGAGCCGGTCGGGCCAAGGGCTGTGAGGCCAAATTCTACCGTTGGATCTGGGTGGCTGGCCAGGCCCCTCGTCTTCATCTCTCCCTCCGAGATCAGACGCGACCTGAGCCACCATGAGATCCACTTGTCCTGGTCCCTATACTGAGCACACCGTGGTTTCCAAATTTCACGCACCACCAATCCTTCAAAATTCCACCCTTTTCAACCACACCCAAAGAGCTCCAAAGATCGCACTCTCGTGCCCGATGCCCTCACCCCTCCGCAGCCTGGGCCCTATGCCCCACCGCTGTTTGTATATAGCCGGCCAGCACCCTCCGCACGCTCACAGCAGACACCCCCTCCCCACAGAGACTTCCGGCTCATGAGACTATCCTATGATCTGACTCAGCCTTCATTTGCAGCCTCTTTCCCCAGCCCGGTGACTTGCAGAGAGGATGACCTCGTGCACCGAGGTCGCAGTGAGCACGCAGTCGGCCATCCTTCGGCACCTGCAGCCACTCTCGGGCCTCCCACTGGCCTCCCTCCGCATGCCCGCTCAAAGCCCCGCCTTATCCCCTCTCCCTTCAGGATCAACTCCCTCCACCATCACCAAGCAGATTCCGGATGGTGTGTCGACAGTCGCAGCTGAACATCGCCCACTCCACTGTGCCAGCACTCCTCGTCCCGCTCAGCCGAGGGATGATTCTTCTCCCAAACTGCATCGGATCAGGAGGGTACCACTCCCTCCACCAACCCTCTCGCTCTCGTCATTCGAGGACAGCTAGTTGTCAAGCTGACGTTCATACTTCTGACCTTAGCCTTGCTTGTCACGCCCACAGCCCATTTTTATATCAGAGGCTGGCTGCTTTATTCTTCGCAAAAGTTGAAAATTTTGTAAATACACCTTGCAATATATATAATACATATCTATTTTTCACACTCCAGATCTTATTTTAAAAAGTTCCCTATTTTGTCGTGGTTCTGTCATTCCGCCAATTGAAAAGAAGACCGTATGCCACCAAATTGCTAGAATGGTTCCAGCATGATTAAGTAGATGGTTAGTTGAAATCCCATAGTACTAACCTCTCTCTCTTCCACTCATTAACTAGCCACACACACGCTGCACATTAGTTTTCGTCTTGATAGTCGAGAGTTTCAGATACACCCCTTTTGCATTTCTTTTGCAAAGTCGGCCTTAGGTTCCCGTCGACGACCTTATAATGTTAGAGTTCCCTTGGCCATGAAAAAGAAGGCCACAATGTGTCTCCATAAGAAAGAAAGAAAAGCAAAAGAAGTTTAATATAGTGTCACATGGTTTCATTTCTTTAAACTGTTAATCTACCATGGGTCTATGGCTTAAAGCTCCTTTAAAGCCTGAAGTTCCAAACTAACCCAAGGTCAGAGCCACCAATTTATGTCACTACGGGTGTAGATATGAGCCATATAGTTGTAGGTGCTGGATTCTTGAAATCATTCAAGTCCCGTGGTGAAAACTCGGTGTGAGAGTTTCAGGGTTGAAAGATCCTCACTCTCGATGCCCTAAACCCTACCACGTCGGGGGAGTCACTCCATGGATCCGCTACACCACCAGTAGCCCAGTTTTCTCAAGATCGGCGACCTGGCACAATGGGGTATGTGGAAATAAGAGTGTAACCGACCATTTAGGTCAGTCAACAAAGATATGGTCGACGCAGCTCTCGGTCAGGGAGCAAACACACTATCACTGACAAACCGATCACCTTAAAAATTCCTTAGATTTTTGCGGAAGTTCAGCCGGACACCTGGAATAGATGTCGGCCTCTAAAAACTCTTGTTCCCTCAGATACATTTCGCTCCCAAGCTAGTTTTATACAGTTCCAATCTTGTCATACCGAAGGTAAGACACATCACTTCTTTTATACACACTTTCGAATCGCATGTACTCCACTGCAAAAACATCTCGCATGATCTTTCTTTATCATTCCTAAGGGACCAATAAGGTGTTGGTTGGGAGAATTACACTCAAAAAATGGGCACTTTCGAGCCTCGCTTATAGCAAGTTTTTTAGGCACGTGGTACTAATCGAATTCAATAACTCAATTGATACATTGGGGTCCCGGCTTTGCTAATGATCACATTTTTGTAGCTATTTTAGTAGTTTTGCGTGTCAAATTCCCTCATTATCTTCAATTCGATTCAAACACGATGAACCCAGCCGACCAAGGTGCAATGTTTAATCAGAGGAAATTGAAAGCAAAATTGTTGAAGAAAGGGACAAGCAAATCGTGGAAATTCTGAGGGCTGCAAAATTTCAACCTCGCGAAATTTCCTCAAGTAGGTCGCTAAATTCTCGCAGCTGTTTAAAATTCGCAACGACTCGCCACCAATAACTACATCGACCCCTCGCTATGGTTTTATACAAGTTTGCCCCTCATGTACTTTTGGTTCATTAGCACACCCTTTTTTTAATTTTATACCGAGCACCTTATATAAGCTCGCTCGGCTTGTAATCAAATCAACTTTTCACTCCATCAATCAATCAAGGAAATTTGGCACGAAGCTTCCTCTCCCTCTACTGTTGGTGATTTTCTCTTCTTCTCCCTTCACTTTCAGATTCTTTGTAGCCAAACACCTCGATGATGACAAATCAAGGATGTTTCTGCTTAAAACCCCTCGATCCTTGAAGGGGAAGGCCACTGGGTGCTGATTTTGGGCTTAACTGCATGTTCTCATGCTCTTCATGTATGCATTTAAGGGTATTTGTGCTCCTGCTTCTCACCTTAGGTTAAAATCTCTTAGGCATGCTCTCCCTAATGTGTATTTGCAAGCTTTTTGGGTTCAAAGGGATACTTCTACTCAGATCCATCATGCCTAGTTAGTCAGCTCCTATTAGTTATCAGAGGGTAGGTTTTTGAGATATGTTCTCACCGTTAGGGACATTTATGCCCAATCAAATGTCATCTTTCAAGAGTAAAACTTTTAGGGTTTAGGTTTTAAAGCTAAATGAAGATCCGGTTCGGGAAATGACTACATGTCATGCTCCCTAACGCGAGGAAAAAGACCCGAGGGCATGTCGGTTAACTTAAAACCCTAAGCCCAGTGGCCCGATACTTCAATGAATTCTCTCTTAACTTTTTACTTAAGTTATTTCAATTTTCAACCATTCACACACACTGTTTTTCACAAACCCTAAAAATCCAACGAGAAAACACCATTTCCAATACACTGTAACTCTTCTCTCACGAAGAAAACTCATCCCTGTGTTCGACCCTAGAGCCACTATACCAAAGAAGCCACAATGCTAGTAAAGAGAGGGAATCCCAGGATATAAATTTTGTTGATTCCAAACACCTACTTGGCCTAAACGAAGGCGTTGTACCACCGCACGAAATGCTATTCATAAGGGCCCTATATACCAAGTATCATCAGACGACAATGACCATCTATAAGGGACCGAAGGCGCTGTAATGACCTAAACAGGGCCAACTGACGTATAGCCGCAGACTTGTTTTCCCTAATGTGCATGCCCATCTATCCTTCTACTGTGCTCTAAGCAAACAACTTGTCCATTTTATTTTCGCATTATCTCTTTATTCCCGAATAATTATCACATTCTAAATCATACGTGATATAATGTCATTTATTCGTATTTTCAAGATTTTTCTTATTCCCATTATATGCATGAATAAGTATAATATTCGGGAAACTTATGACTTATACATGCATTGATAATCACTTACAATAGACATATAACAATAACCTACATACTATAGTAAATATCAGAATTCTTACATACATTCATATAACAAAACTTATATACATATTTGTACTTATAGCAACCTATATTTATCTCTGGATCTCCCGTAGGAGTTACGTAGCTTAATATCAGATTTACCCTAAGGCACTACATAACTTATACTCTGTACTATGGAACTTATACTTGTACTACTTAAGCTTATACTTGTACTACCCGAGCTATACTCTGCAGGTACTCACTTTAACTTATACTTGTACTTATATGGAGCTCTATACTCTGTACTTACTGACTTATACTTATACTACGGCTTCTGTACTCCCTTACTACTCGAACCTATACTGCACTTTGCAGAGCTTATAATTACAGAGGCACCTTAGGTACTACGCAGTCTATACCTATAAGGAGGTACCCATAGGTGCTACTTAACTTATACTTATATGAAGGCACCGTAGGTACCACAAATCTTCTACGCATGAGCTACTCGTAGTACTACGTGATCTATCCAGATGTGAGGTACCCGTAGGTACTTTCAGAGCATAACGATGTACATTACTTTACTTTTATTTAGTTTTCGGACTTTTATCATATAACTGTTGGATTACCTATCGTATAAATGTTAGGTTCTTATCATATAACTGTTGGATTAATAGACCGCACAAGGAAATGAGTAAAGATTACTAACACAATAAGTACCCGAAGGCATGCAACAAAGCATCGGTGTACCGTGAGCACAAAGCAGAGGCCAAGCACCGAGAAGAGACGGCCTCGCCCAATGCAATGTGGCGGTCAGAAAGACTAGCGTAAGTTTCAAGACCGATCGAGTACCAGTACTACATATGTGCTCCCGCCCACGTAACATAGGTTCCGTGTCATTCATTATCTGGTCTTAGGCAGTCCTACAATGATATGTGTTCAGGGAATTACTATGGTTACCATGTATGCTTATGAGCTATTTACTATCATTCGAATGTCCTTAAGCTATATATGGATGGATTATAGACTCAAAGGGCTTTCCATAGAGTCCAAGAACATCCAAAACGGAGTTCGGACGAAGAAGTTATGACCGTTCCGAAGTTGGAGGTCACACATGACAAGCCAATCCTAGTCGACCACTATCCGGGCAGCAGCCCTAGAAAAACCAAGATTTAAGTAGGTTTATATTAACCTAATGTCCTAAAAAGAATATAACTGGAATCTTGACTCAATGGGCTTTCCATAGAGTCCAAGAACACCCGAAACCGAGTTCGGACGAAGAAGTTATGACCGTCCAAAGTTTGAGGCTTCCCATGAACATTGACTACGAGCAGAACAACAGCAAGGCCTACTGTTTTCGTGATTTCTGGAACTAATATAAGTTCCAATCTCATAACGCTATATATGGATGGATTTTAGACTCAAAGGGCTTTCCATAGAGTCCAAGAACACCCGAAACGGAGTACGGACGAAGAAGTTATGGCCGTCCGAAGTTGGAGGTCACACATGAACCCAGCGGGCTGATCCCTAGCCGGCTAGCCCTAGACGGCTGACTCCCATCCGGGCCGGCTGACTCATAGCCGGGGCCGGCTGACTCCTATCCGGGGCCGACTGACTCCTGGGCCCGGCTCCTGGCCCTGGCCCCTTAGACGCCTTGCAAACCCGACCATAACTTGGGCTACAGAGGTTCGATTTGGGAAATTCAAAAGCCTAACATCAAGTTCACTGATGTGGCTACAATTTACCTGAAAGACTCACTGCCAAATTCCCTTTATTTCCTACCCAAAAACTAGTTCTAAAGTCCAGTTAATGCATAGGATCAAACTCGGCAGCTTCCCATGGTTCAAAATGCAACCAAACATTTCCCAAAACACATATAGGGGAAGACTTATGGCTTGCTAACCCCATCCAACACAATTAATGGTTTGCTAACCACAAAACCAAACCAAAACAACCTGCATCTAATCCAAAAACTACGAATATACCAAGTAGGTCTCTTTAGACCCAAAATCTATAAAATGGGTTACAGGCTTTGATTTCGCCATACAAAACCATAGCATCCATACTAGTACAAAATCGATACTTTTCCATACAAAAACTAGATCATACAACTATTCATAGTTCCATACCTGTGATCTTCTTTTTCCCTTCCTTTTTCGTTTCTTCTTATCTTCTTCTTCTTCTTCTTCTTCCTCTTCTTCTCCCTTATCCGTTTGCCTCTTCTCCAAGACCAAAATGAGATATTTATTTTGGTCTTATCCTTATTTAATCTTATCCCCTTTTTATTTTAATATCTTTCTTTTATTACTATTTGGTCCTCAATTTCATTTTTATTCTCAATTCAATTTATTAAAAATCCTACTTTGGCATATGAACTATTAAATTATGACCCTTGGGTCCTGAATTGGTAAATTATTAATTTACCATTAACTTTTGTATTAATTCCGGGTTCTTGCTTATTTTATTTTATTTTTATCTTTATTTTATACCGGACAAATGTACTTTTACTTTTATTATACCCCAACAAAGTTATAAAACTCTAGGGCATAATTTGGGAAGTGTTACAACTCTCCCCTAAAAGAATTTCATTCAAAATTCAGACTGATCCAAGAGTTACTGGAGCACTTTGCTCGTACTTCACAAACTCCTACTTTCATCTATGGCATAATCAGTCTTGTTTCTAATACTGACTAACTGACCTAACTCTTGTAACTTGGTATCATTTTCCTAAGCATTTACTATCATTTGCTTCAGTTGAAGCATATTCATTTGTCGTTGAATCATACGGATCAGAAGCAGATTGATCCAAAGGATTAACGCTTTCAGTTGTTTCATCTACAGCTTTCTGCGGTGTATCCATCTAGACAATATACAAAACAAGGACATCTGCATTAGGCCAACACATTACTATGTAGGTTCATCCTTAATCTAAGACTACTCCAAAAACGCCTAAACCTAGGCTCTGATACCACTAACTCAAGCTTAAGCTTCAGGTCCGACCCGAACAAGGGTCGGAACCTGACCGATGCTCTAATACCAACTAATATGCGACGCCCCTAACCCGACACCCGGTGTCAAGCAAAGGTGTCACTTTTTTTTTTCTATAAACTTATAAACTTTAAACTTGTTCAGTCATATAATGTTAAACATTTAACTTGTATTATATTCTGTAGCAGCATATTACAAAATATATATCCAAGCTCCATATATGGAAGTGTTCAACATTGACAATATTTACATTGTTTACAAAAGAAACAAAATACATACATTAGACCAAATGGTCTTCCAAAGTGGGCACCTGTTTATGTGTCGGGCCTTGGTTGTCGAAGTGCAGATCATTCCGTCCTCTCGGGTTTCCTCTTTACCTACACCCGATGAAACACCCGCAAGCGTTTATAAATTAGTGGGAGGAAACCCATGATCGAACTCTAATAAGAGTCATCACACTTTACACATATACATATACATATAACATATCATATACTTATTTCATATTCCATACTTGTCATATACACATGCTTATATATGTTTCATACATATAATTTACACATGCTTATGCAATCTTATACTTTCTTATCATATCATATTTCATATACTTTTCTTATCATCTTCACTTTACTTCTTGCTTCACACTATATTTTGTCATCGTGATAATGTGCTATGCTTCTCTTATCATATCATATACTTTGCATATACTTGTCATTTCTTTTATGTTTCATGCCTGCATGAACCTTAGAAGTGGATAAAGGAAACTATAAGGGCCCGAAGGCGCTGTACTCGCTGTACGAAACAATGGTCTATAAGGGTCCATATGCCTGCGACATTGTGCAAGACAACACCATCTATAAGGGTCCGGCGTCTATCATCAGACAGACAATGACCCATCTATATGGATCAAGGCGCCAATGTCCAATAGGCTAACTGATCAAGATAGTCGCAAACTTGTTTTCCCTACTGTGCATGCCCATCTATCCTTCTACCAGTTCTAAGGTATAAATCAAGAATCCATTTTATTTTCAGTACATATCTCATATTCCTGAATAATTATTGTCATTCGGAAATCATATGTGATATATACTTTCATTTATTCGTATTTTTGCATTTTTCTTATCTCATTATATGCATGAATAAGTATGGTTGGGAAACTTATGACTTATACACATGCATTGATAATCACTTACAATAGACATATAACAATAATCGATATACTGTAGCAGATATCAGAATTTTACAAACATTCATATAACAAATTTATATACATATTTGTACTTATAGCAAACCTATACTTATTCGGATCTCCCGTAGGAGTTACAGAGCTAATACTTCAGACGCAAGGGTGATTCCTTAGGTACTACATAAATTTTATACCAGATCACTAACTTATAATTTGCACTACTTGTTTTTATACTGTACCACGTAATCCTATACTTATACCCCATATGGAGCTTATACTCAGACTACAAAGACTTATCACTTATACTATGGTTTCAGGACGCCCCCAAAACCTGCAACCGCATCACCCAACCCGCGAAAATCTACAGGTCTCTCTTCATGAGACCTCCATAATTGCAAACGGGCCACTGGGCCTACGTGATGGTTGCTCATAAAAATGTATATTTTATTCAAAATGATTTAATTACAATTTATACAAAACTCGGGTCTTCAGGCCCAGACTCAGTAAAAATACAAGAGAGGGCCATTCCTGGGCCGCTTTCTTCGCTCAAACCCTGACAAGGTCCCATCCCCACGCGCCTTCGTGACTCGAAAAGGGGTCCCACGACTGGGTGAGTAAAGCCCAAAGAGGTGGAATCTCCTACTGGGTTAATTCCCCACCTAAGTGCAATGCAATGGCACACCAAACATACAACTCATGCTAATATATCACTCATGTATATATTAACAAATTTAAATCCCATACATCATGTTATTCAGTTTATAATAATAACATAAACTTTAGCTTCACATTGAAGCTGCAATAATCCTACGGTCTGCCTTTGAACAAAACCCATAATTTCACACAATCACATGTTATTCACCCATGGCAACAACACACATCACACAAACACACAAACAAATCTCAAAGACCCGTCCAAACCACACCAAGGATTTATTCACTCCTGGCCCAAATCTTTGAATCAAGTCACGCCATGTAGCCTCAACAAATCCCCATCCATTATACACTCTAAGCAAAAAGTAAAACAAGTAGGAGAAAAACCCCTACCTTTCCGGAGTTTGTCGAAACTCCCCAAGACTGGCACCCACGGTGGCTCATTGGGAGCAACTTTGCTTCTGCCCTATAGGTCGACCGGCTCACACCTCTTCGCTTCTTCATTATGACAGAGCAGTGATGGATCAAAAGAATGTAATACAAATTTATGTTGTTATTAACATAAGACTATTGTCTAACTCAATAATGCCAGTTATAAACTTATTTTAGCATATTTCTACAATTCTATCATTTAAAAGCCGGTTCCTTAAGAGAGAGATAGATTTCTTTCTTGTTTTATCCACATGATTCCGCAAGTGTACATCGAAACAAGTAATAAAGTGGATTTATGTCCGTGAGGTATCGATCCCACAGATCTCAAGAATTCTCAATCAACTACCTCGACTACTCAAGCTCTATACACCTTATTTATGATTTGCAAATTGATATATCCCTACAACTTAAAACAGAAAGAATAAAGATATACGACTAAGAACAAAATTAAAGAATGCTTGGCACTAAAAAGAATAAAATAAAGAATTGGTCCGATAAGTTAGCTTTTAAAGGAACATTGAAAATGCGCCATTGTGAAACATCACTCCCGGCAGATCTACCAGAATTTGCTTCATGAACTCGGGATGAATCCGTCCAGGAAGAAGGTAATGCCATGTGGATCTCTCCTTAATGACATATTTCATCATCTAATCTTCCTCGCTTCTGGAAACAGAGAGATTAGATAAATTCATGACCAGAAAGCTGCTCTTTCTTTTCTTCGGGTATTTTTTCTTTCAATACTTCAGCACCTTAACATGGACCGTGAAACCTTAGCTCCTAAGACATAGGCAACCACGGGTTTACACTGTATTGGTTTCTCATCCTCAAAATTAGAACAGCTTATTCTTTCCTTGATTAGATCCTCATACCTGATCAACTTACTGCTCAAATCGAGAACTCTCCGCTTGACTCAAATCTCTGATGTCATTCAACCCTACCTCTATTTCTTCATGAGAAGAAGACGATCGATTGTAAATTCACAAAGCGCATGATCCCCAACATAGTTCGATACTTCGATATCGTTCAGTCACTTCCCCGTGAATGCCTCTCCTCGTGTCACCCGAGAGCCTCCGGAAACCAGCATGAAACAAACTTACACATGTGCAGAAGACATTAGTCATTTCTGACTCGATACAACAACAAACCAAATAGGCATTCAAGACTAAAGTTCAGTAGACTCTGATAAATTTCTGCAGAAAAGATAAATTCTAACAACAGAGTACTTTCAACTAAGTTGGTTTCTTAAATTACTTTCATTATAATCGACTAGTTTCCATCAAAAGAATCACATAAACTAAACCTGGAAGTTCTAATCCCAAAATTGCTTGGACTTTAAACGAACTGTAGTAATTTCAAGAAGAACATTCTCATTCAGCTGTCAATCCTTCAACAACAACCAACTCCCATCCAAAAATTCAAATGAAACAATCTACTCTAATCTAATCTAAAACCTTCTTAAAACAGAAAAAAGCAGAAAATTAAAATACAGAGCCTTAGCTACGGACTTCTCTTTAAACCATAAGGCTGCTTTGCTTTAGTAAGCGGTAACATTTATAGGGTTTGGAGTTGAGCCCTGCCGATGCACCTGGCGCCAGTTTCAAAATAAGCGGCCCATTTGTTTTGTTCATCAGCAAACCATTTTATGTAGCCGCGACGCCAACGATCTTCGCGACCTCTAACTGCGTCGGCGACTTCAGCATTAATTTATGACGCAATTACGATCTTCGGCGACTTGATCATACGTCAGCGACTTCACCTTTACGCGTGTGAGCTCTTTGGGGTTGCGACTTGATCATACGTGCTTAACCGGTTTGCTACATTTGTCTATAGTATAAACTTTTATCTTGTCGCGACTTGCCTTTAACATCCGCTTGGATCAATGCTCGCGGCGGTATTGATGTGCGTGACCTTAAATTCCTTGTAATTGATGTCGCGACCCGCGAGATAACGTCAGCGACTTCACCTTTCTGCATTGTGAGCTCTTTTGATGTCGACTTGATCATAAAGTGACAATGTTATCTTATGAACTCGTTTTGATGTCGAGGAAGCTTTCTTTTGTCGTGACTTGTCTTGGCGTCTCTTGGATCGATGTGTATCTTGAAGGGCGTGCGAACCTCTATTCTTTCTTTCGCGATGTAAAGCCCGCTGAGCGACCTCTATTCCGTCTGCAGTGATGTCGCGATCACGAAGGCGTGGCGATTTCTAATCCAATCTGGTGATGTACTTTCACGAGAAGGATGTTGCAGTCATGATACTTTGCCGTGATGTCGCGACCAGCGTGATGTAAGTGACATCTTACGTCGGTGTTTGATGTCTCTATTTGTTCTAACTATCGCGACCTCCATGTTCAGTCTCTTTGAAAATCTTTTGTCGCAACTTCTATTCAGTGTCACTACCTCCATGTCAACTGCTAAGTTTTCATTTCTGCCACGACCTCGAAGTGGTGTCAGCATTTATCATGTAGCTAACCATTTAATTCTTAATTAAATCACGGTTGGGTTTGCGTTTGCATTACTCTTTACTTGAATCTTTATCCAAGGTCGCGACCTCGAATCGCTCAACAAAAATTAGTTGCGACTTCCTTTACTTCGAGAAGAAATTGTTCTTGTGGCTTTGTAGTCGACCGCCCTTAGCGACCTCGTGGGTGGCATCAGACTTCATTTATCTCAGTTTAGTAGTGATGCTTCGCGACGAACTTCTTCATTTGTTGCTTCTTTTATTCTCATTGAATCATATTTTGTCTCAACTTCTTTCTTGGTCCGACACTTATTATGTGAGTTTCTTAAGCCAAATTTGTTGAGGTCGTGACAGATTGCATGAAGCGCACTTATCATGACTTAAGTTCAGTTTGAAGCTTCAGTCTCTTTGAAGTCACGATTCTTACTGATTTTAAAAATTTGATTTTCTCTGTGTGCTGCAGGTGAATTTGATTCAGTGCTCAGGTTTTTATGAGACAATTCATCATTATTCTCCTTTATAAACTGGAAAATGGTTAAAAATCTAATGAGTTTTGTTTCATCAAATTCCCGAGCTTAGAATTTGCTTGTCCTCGAAGCAAAGAAAGAAAGATATTGTTTGTCCTTGGCAAATAAGCTTAGAAGATTTTGGGACATTTTAAATTTATTCACATTCTTTCTCGATCGACTCTTAAATATGATTAAAGAGATATCACTATTATTTCAAATTTCGGTTTGATGTAGAACAAAAAAATTTGGTGTACTTGTACATTTCTTGATAAACTAATAGTATTTAAACGGTTTACATTCAGCAAGTCTTGTACATGTGTGTGCGGTCGTAATCCTTTTCAAGCTTCATGTTGATTTAGTTAATCTTAAGGAGTTTTCTTAGGCTTGTTTATCAAAAAGTCCATATACTTGTTTTCATGATCTCCACTAATGTAATTAAATTCAACCTTAAAATCAATGAGGTCTTTTAGGCTTGTAATGTTGGAAGCGGGTAATTGTGGGTAGATAATGGAAAAATTTGGGTTGTAAATTACCCGGTTTCCATCTTGTCTCTACATTGTTGCCTCGATCTTTCTTATTTTTCTTCTTTGTTCCGCCACGATTCTCTCGCCGATCTTGGCACGATTCCTCTTTGAATTTCTTTTTATGGAATCTCAGCTTCCATATGTATGATTGAGCGAGTTACTTTGTTCTTTAACTCCTTGCACTTTTTATTTCTCTAAGATTTGGAATAGTGCAATGTTTTGTCTTCTTAGGCTTTCTATTGCACCATGAGAACTTTGGGCTAGCAACTCCATACCGGGTTGGCATTAGGGTGCTAGGTGTTAATGATACTCGAAGGTTTATTGTTCAAGGGAAATGACCTGAACAAAACTTATTCCTTATTTATATACCTTCTTTACTTCTTGACCTTCTTGCTCAAAATTGGAAATATTATTCCCGAGCATTTCTTCCTTTATCTTAAACTTTACGAACCTTGCACACATGCCCCCGTGGATAATTTGGGTTCTTTACTGCAGTCTACACAAGGAAGGAATTCCAGTTTTCAGTGTTTGTTGGAAAAATAAAACTATTGGCCAAATCGGGGAACTAGAGAATATCTTAAGCGCCATTTTAAAAGGAGTAGGCTTAAAGGCTCAGTACGGATCTTTCTCTATCCATTTCCTGACCAGTTCTGTTTTACGGATTTATGCTGTTGATATTCAGCAGTTCTAGGGTGTGGATCTAAATCTGAATTTGAGAAGATGTTTCCTAATTCACAATCAAAGATTTCATGATTTTGTTGACGATGTATATTATTTCTTCAAGACTTGTACTTATTCACTGTCTACTTACATTAATTTACAGCAAAATATTTTGTTTCATCGATGGCAACCAATTTTCGATATTTGCAGCTAAGCGAATTTAAGCGGAGCGATGAAGCATTTTCTAATTCAGGTTTCTTTATTCATGCCTGATTTTGTAATTATTTGTGTTCAGAGTTTATCTCTAGTCAATTGCTTCAGCTAATTCGGTTATGACATTTAGCGTTTTCGTTCGTGAATCTAATCCGTATTGTTTTACGACAAGTCAGCGAGAAGAATTATGATAAAAGCTAGCTGCGAAGCAATGGCATTTCGCCCTTTCCGCAATTTTCTTGTTTTATTCTGTCACGTTACAACCGATTGAAACGATAATCATGAAGAGAGGGGAAAGAGGTGAAATCAATGGGAAGGTCTTTTTCTTTTTGAGGAGAAGCGAAAATGTTTAGGGGATCCGGATCGGGTAGCGATTAGGATTGAATTTAGGAAATTTCAATTGCCTTTTCTTCTTTTTGACATTCTCCTTCGTCTCCTTTCTTGGATGATTCATTGAGATCGTCTTTTATTGGGTCCATCTTGTCTCGTGCCAGTGTGTTAGTTGTATTGTTCCATCACAAGTCATGACTTCTAAAAATTTGGAAAGATTGTTGGTAATCAAATCGAATTTTCAAGCGGTTTTACCTAATACGTAATCCTTATCGTCTAAGCTCTTGAGTCTACGTCGCCGTCTTCTTTTCAAAATCCTTAGACATTGAGGGTGTATCGCGAATCCTTGATCCTCCTTGATGTTTGGCTATTGATGTATCCTGTCCTTTATGGGTTTGAGGAGTTGAGAATCACGCGATCCTCTTGGTTGTAGAATGATTCATGACTTAGCTTTAACTTCTTGATGAGATCTTGATATCTTTCTTCATTTCCTTTTTAAATTTCTCCCTCTTCTTTCCTCCGGGATCTTTTTTTGCTCTGCTCCTCCTTTGCTCATCTCTTCTTCCCATTTGTTGATCTCTTCTTTTCATCTCGGCTTCATATGCTTCTTCTCATACGCTCATCTCTTTCTTCCATTGTGATCCCTTCTCTTCAATTCTTTTATAAACATATTATATGAACTTTTCTTTGGGAGTTTCCATTTATCTTCTCTTTCTTCCATGCTCTTACAGACTAGAATTGACATTTCCATTGTCGATTATTCTCACAGGATCCCCTAGGCTTTCACAGTTTAAATTATTGTTCCTTATAGGGGCGCGTGGGGTGAGAAATATCTATTGGGCTTACATCTTCTTACTCTCTACCCTGCAGGCATAAAAAGTATTCCCTTCTTGATGTGCCACAGTTTTCTTCTTACGGATGCGCCATCGGGAGAGATTATGCAATCCGATGTTGCATTTTGTTTCCAATACCGGAATGTTTCTCTATGACCCTTTTTCTTTTGATTCTTTGGCCACTCTTACTCGGAAGTCGAGAGGTGGTGGTGAAGACTTGGACCTCTTCTTCTTTACTTCCCGAGTTCCCTTCCACACCGGCCCTAGCCCATAACCTTGTGATGGTTCTTTGGTGAGGATCAAACCACAATTTATACGCCATTACCTCATTATAGAATTTTCAATAAACCATTTCCGGCGCCGTGCCTCCGCCCGGTATGGCGTAGAAGATTGCTTCTTATTCTCTTGCGTGCGGGCGATGCTTGTAGGGACGGAATAGAGGCTGGTGACACACACGCTGCCTCTTACGTGGATCCTCCACCGCCCGGGGTCTTTTGTTCTCCTTTTCCTTTCTTCAGCTGCCCTTCACAGTCGTGTTTCTCATGATTTTCTGCGGTTAGGGTTGTTCATAAACTCTTGAATTTTGATCATTTCATCCTTCATCCCACCATCTCATTAGTCTTGGCTCCATAAGGCACCACGGACTCCTCCCGGCCTCAGCAGGCTCTTTTCTCCAGCTAATTAGATGGAATTCTCGGACGGCTTCTGCTGGCTGATTTTTATGTTTGCTGAGAATTCTCCTACCTCTACTGCTCACATTAATTCTGAGCGGTGAGATGGGTTCGAAACCTCTTTCCCTCACACAAATCCCTTTCCGGCGCCGCGTGCTTTTTCAGACGGAGAAATCTTCGCCACAGGCTTGAACTTCGTCGCCCATAACATTCTTCTGCTTTTCTTTTCCACTTTCTCCTCATTTGCTTTATCACTTTGGTTGAACCACAGCGGTTGTTAGGCCAGTGCATTTCTCCACTTTACGGTTCGGATGAACTTCCCCCTTCGGTTTGAATATACTCCTCCTTGGTTGGCTGATTTGGGATGAGGATTGAGTTGACCATTTACAGAATATCGAAAGGTTTTGAGAGTTCGGGTTTAGTGTTTGCAAGAATGGAGAACCAGAGAACATCTGAAGATGAAGGGTGTATTTAGCTAGGAAGGAGATGGTAGTGGAGGGAGTTTTCCTCAGCGATTTAATTCAATTATTATGTTGAGCTCTTTGTTTTTATTTATTTGCGCTTATCGCGACTCCAAATTCAGTGCGCAGGTATCTTTGTCATTAAATTTAGGAGCCTGATGCCTTGGTGGCATACTTGTCTCTATCGTCGCGACGCTATTCTTGTTTGGCGCGACATAGTAAGCGTGGGAGGACAAGTTATCATGAGCTGCGACATCGGGTATTTGTAAATAATTTAGGTTGTCGCGACCCTCGCGCTCTTTTGAAGGAGCTAGTTCTTTAGAACCTCACTGGTCCTAACCATGCAACCTCAATTTATCATCATGACTCAATTGATGTCGTGACACACAGTGTGACTACATCCTTGTTCTTCTTGATGCGACTAAGTTGCGACCTCGACTTCTATGAAGGCATCAATTTCTTTGTCGACTTAGTACGCACTTACTTGCTGGGTGATGATCGGACAACTTTTCACTTCTTATTGTTTACACTCTTAGCATCAATTTAATCATTCCAGCGGCAATTCAAAATGTATTCTATTGTTTTCACAAAATTTAGGTAGGAGAAAGTACTCCCCCTTTTGAAGTGCTACATAATAACAGTGAAGTCTTTGGAGTAGATCATAGAGATTTGTTCTCTTCTGCTTTGAGCCATTTGATTCTTCATCAGTTTGTTGTAACAATTTAAAATGATTAAATTAATCTATTAACACAGAAATTTCTAACAAATCATGACTAGAACTAAAAAATTTTCAAAAGCAACGTAATAATAAAAAATTCGGAAATCTATATAAAGCCAAAAAAAAAAAAAAATTATGGGTTTGCCTCCCTTGAGTATGCTCGTTTGAGTCTTTATTGGACTTCATTTGTTTAAGCTTTCTCTCTCAATTCACCGAAATTTGCAGTTCTTCTTTTCTTTCTCCTTCTTTGAGATAGTGTTTAGTCTTTGCCCATTAACTTTAAATTCTTCCCGACTATCAGTCTGAGTGTTCTTGCTCGAACTAATTACTTATTTACCAACGTATATGAATTGGCTCCAAGCTGATTTGAAACACCTGGAAATAATCTTAATACGAGTTCGCTTGACAAGACATTATCCTAACTCGAACTCTTTCCTCATAGTAACTGATCGGCTGCCATTTCTTTGTCTTGTCCTTGTATGTTCCTAGCATTGTCGCAGAAAAACGTTTCTCAGATTCTTCAGTTCATTAGTTTGAAGTCTCTTCCTTTACCGATCTTGAAACTCGAAGTTCGATTGTTTGATGGCCCACATGGCATCATTCCGAGTTCAAGAGGGAGGCGACATGGTTTCCCGAACAAGTGCAGCATGAGGACATTCAATGGAGTTTTAAATGATCCTGTATGCATAATACATCATCAAGCCAAGACAAATGCCACTGCTAGAACTCAGATCTTTCAATTTTCTTTATTTCTCTTGTTGGAAATTTCAGCTTTGTTTGTTTGAGGATGGACAAGCCAGGCTGTGTTGTTTGCGATACGTTTATCTTTGCTTTCATGAGTTTGTCGAACACCTTATTTGCAAAATGAAACCCCGTCACTAGTATAGTTAGGTGTCCCGAATACCTTAGAATATTTCTTTGTAAAAATCCATGTTGTATTGGCGTCGTGCCGCGGAAAAAACAGCATCTAAATTTTGATCATAATCCTGATAGGTGTATACATTTCAGTGAAGCGGAAAGAACCCATAAAATCATTAACACATCAACAATTGCACCACGGGGATGCTGGGGGCATCTGTGTTTTCTTGATATTTCCCATTCTTTGGCATTGATCTTACAACTTTACCCATTCAAAGCAGTCCTTAAAAATTGTAGGCGGTAAAATCCTGGCGGGAGAATTTTGTGGGTTGTTTATCTACGAGTGTCCTCCATGGGCGATATGACGTTGCGTAAAATCTTTCTTTGCTACTTGCAGTACCTGCATCCGCATAATGGATCAGCTCCTCTTTTAAACAAAATGCCCAGGTCTCGCTCCACGGATGTAACACCTTGTCGATCCTTAACTTTTCTCACATTGGTAGGCCAGATTACGGTGGCATAATTCCCACAAACTAAAAATTCACAATATTAACATACCGGGGTGATTAGGTGGCGGTGAAATGCTTGCTCATCAAGAAGACCACCTGTATTTCTTTGCTTTCTTATGCAGGTGGGTTCCTACTCTTGGCGATGATCAGTATCATTATGCTTGCGCGTATTTCTTCAATTCAGTCAAATTCACCGCAGCAATAATATCCACGATCAAATCTTTGGCTTTGCCTAACCTACGCCATCAAATGTTAATTGTTGCGGTGGTGTATCACAACATAGGACCCAGAATATGGCCTGAATTTTTCACATGCAAACACTATTGCCAGCATCTCCTTTTTAGTAGTAGAGTAATTTTCTTGTGTTAGCCATTGGGTTTGCTAGCAGTAGATGACATGACACTTTTCATCTTTTCTGTCGATACACAACTCCGTTCACAAGAAAATCTTGACATCACATGATCTAAATTCTGTTCAATCCCCGGTTTTTGCCATGATGGGAACTTCCTTAATCTGGATTTTATTTCTTGAATGCTTTACAGCGAAGTTCATCAATAAAACTTACTATCTTTCTCGTGTCTGCATAGTGAAATTACGGCGATTTTGAAATCTCGTGAAATCTTCCTATAAAATCCGGCATCTGGAAAACTTGATTCCCTTAGCGTAGTGGGTGGCATTAGGTCTCTTATAATTATGGTGGTGATTGACACTTTGGCAGTGCTGCCCCAGCCTACTTTGCAAAGTGTGTACCCAAAGACAATCCCTTCGGTAACCATAAAGAATGACATTTTCCCCAGATTCGAGCTAGATTTTTGTCTTTTGCTTTGAAATATTCTTATTTTTGTCCCAGGTTATACGAGGCATTGTTCAAAGCTGGATCACTCTGCTTTATGCAAAATCATCCGTGAAGATCATAACTTCTTCCACGCTAGATCAGAAAATATAGACATCATGCATCTTTGGAAAGTACGGGAGCATTACCACAGTCGAATAGCATTCTTCTAAAAGCAAAGTACCAAATGGGCATGTAAAGTGGTTTTCTCTGATCTTGAATCGACTGGCTATTTGGTTATATCCGAATTATCCATCGAAAACAAAAATGAGGGTATGCGCGACTTTATCCGACATTTGATGGTGAAGGTAGGAAAATGATCCTTTAAGGTTGGTGTTCGAATTTTTACGTAGTCGATACAAACCCCTCCATCACTAACCAGGTTCTTGTAGGAGCCAGTTCATTCTTTGTTCAAATTCTGGTGGATACCTTTCTTGGGAACCATATCTGACACGAAAGCGCCGATATAACATATCTCAGCCTGCATTGCCATTTTGAGCTGCTTTTGACTAGCTAACATGGCCGGGTTGTTTCCTTTGATGCTCAACGAAGTTTTGCATTATCTTCGGCCAATATTTGTGCATCTGAGTAGAAATTTACGATACCTTCGGATCTTGATTGACGGCAATTGCTTCATATATTTTCAAAATTACGGCAACTTATTCTGCCCGGCTTAGGTGATCTGGTGATATGATGTAGTTTTCTCATTTCCGTCCTAAAAACTCATATTTCAAATGGCCCGGGCAACTCCTTCGTAATGGCTTCCATACCATAACATTAAGTTTCTGCCCATGGGTTTGTTATTATTTTGTTTACTCACTTCATCTTGCATTTGCTTTCATTTTATACTCGAGACTATTTCATTGTTAAACAAATTTGAATGAACTTCTAAGTAAAGCTCTCAAGATGAAAATTCCATCTCGTTCATTGATAGAGTTTTGAATAATCTGATGAAATTCACTTCATCATTGAGAGAACATTACTTCTTCTGGACATCTATTGTTTTCCTCTACATTAGGATGTTTAGACTCCTATTAATGCTAAATATCTTGCTTCATTTCCAACTAAAGTGTCGGTTCCACGCTAAATGCATTCGATCAAGAGGCGAGCTCACATTTGCTAAGAAAGGTTACTTCCCGACGCGGAGAACTTGAGGATCTTATCGCTACGCATGATAACCAAATCTTGGGAAAATGAATTTCCCGGCGCCAGCGAGCATCACGAGTACCCTCTGGTTGTGCGGTAATCTATCAGCCATCACAGCAAAGTAATTGTTTGTTGAGGTTGGTTCACGACCTGAAATCTGCACCAACGATGAGGCATCACGATTGCTCTTGCTCTAGAGTCCACACTAAGGCTTTTTCTGAACTCCACATTTCCCACTATAGAGCGGGTGATGACTTTAAAGTCATTTGGCACGATCCGTTTTCAGCAATTTTCATACTAAAAGGGCAGTGCTTTGAAATAACGAAATCACCATACATTGTTACAGAGTGGAAGAAAGAAAAGCGGTGGGAAATCACGAAAATAAAGTGGAATAAAAGTGCGATCCGATTGGCGAGCGAAATGAAAAGCGGTGAGTCATTGATCACGATTTGGGGTTACGATCGATTAAAAGTGTGACACGAATTGAAGGAATTTGATGCGAGTCGCGGCGGTAGAAATACGAGATCGCGGTAGCGAAGGGTAACGGTAAGAGAGCGGCGTCGCGTGACGTGCGGGTGGCGACAGGTTAAATGTTGTGACGGATAAGTCGCGACATGAACCAACCCGGATTAAGCCCGAGAGAACTACCCGGTCTTCGCGGCGTGAGGCGATGTCGCGCTCGGGGCGGTCAGATGAAGTGAAGAAATGAGCTGGCTATCCGCAGCCGAGAAGGCAGAAGTCACGACCTCGAGAAAAGCCATCAAGTGAAGAAGGCGCAAGCCATAAGGCTGATGTGTGACTTGAGATCGAAGTCGCGACCTGAATGGCTTCCGGTTGAAGGTTGAAGCTTCGCAAAGTGAAATCCCGGCGACAAAGAGTTGATGTAAGTGACATCAAAGCCATTCGAATCGAAGATCACGATATAAAGAGATCTTAAATGAAGATGTTGGTGTCAGCGACGGCGCCAGTAGCCAGGTTGGAAGCTTATGGTTCGCCTTAAGATGATGTCGCGACCGAGATTGATGTCAGCGACATCAAAGCGCTATCGGACGAAACGCGGATGACGAAATGAAGTGCGACAAGACATCGATCTTCGCGGTGCGCGGGAGAAGAACAATTGAAACACGCGAGAGGCGTGAGAGGCGACGGATGTGGCGTGGCGACATCAGGCGACCAAATCGGGTTGCATAGAGTAAGTTGATGTCGCGACGTCAGGGGCCGATATGGCGTTTCGATCCCGACGAGCGGTCGCGACGAACGATGAAGCGGGCTGGATGTTCGAAATCTGGTACATTGGGATTAGGGCCCGATTGGGGAACCTATAAATACGCGATATCCATTTCGATGCAAAGCATCTTGGCTTGACGCGGCGCGAGAGGGCGGATAGGCGAAACTCATTCTTTATTTTCTTTCTTTTCTTTTTCTTTTCTTTTTCCTTATTTTTTATTTGAGTCATTTTTTAAACGAATAATATGTTCTTATGTTTGATTCGTTGTATTTTGGATCAGTTATTATGATTGTGGCGAATAAAAATTAATTTTATTTTCCGATACTACGATCTTTGATCACAGACCAATTGCAGAATTGATTTTCATTTAAGTGCGGTGCATATTCTTGAAATCAGGAAAGGAATGCTATCGACCTTAATTTATTAATTGAGAATCGGCTTCAAGTGGTGAGCGTTATAGTCAATTTATCTTTCTGTAGTCGTTCAATGGCTTGTTAATTTGAGTTAATGAATTTTACGCCACGGTTTCAGGTTTATTGTCTTGGGATCTAGTCTCCAGTTTCTTACTTTTGTTAAGATTTGATCATTGCTCTACGATTTCGGAGGTCCTCCCGAGTGACACAAGGGAGGCTTAATTCTGGTAATGTACATTTCTTCAGAAGGTATACTAACTCTTATTAAGGGATCTTGCAGGCTTTGTAAGTTTACTTAGATAAATCCTCTTCTCACTTGAAATCAAGAAAGAGTCGACCAGGTTATCTACTTAAATAAGCAAGGGTTCACCTGGTCGGATAGTAGGGCGATCCAGGTATTAGTGAGATCTAATCAGGAAGGGTGATCTATTCTAATTTGAGGCTTGATACGGAAGTTATATCCTTGCTTGGCCAGATAACTTAGGAGCCCCAAAGTTTCACAGTCCATAAAATGGGTGAAGTATTGTAAAAGAAAAATACCCCGAATTAGGAATTCCCCTTTTAAAAGTAGTTATCTAACCACGTATTAGAGAAGAATGGGTGATGAATAATAAATCATGGAGTGGAGAGATCAGTACCTTCTGGCGCCTTAGACGAGATTTTGAAAGCAGGATCAAGAAATTTGTCAGTTAACTCTGGGTGGATTCTTTATAATTGTTTCTATTGATGTGTCTTCTGAGGATAACTATTGAGTATTCATTTCTTTTTAGTAGAAATTAAGTATTCTTTATCTTCCAGTTTGTTGGATAGTTCAGTTATTTTCCTTCTGTTCTTTCAATTTTCCAGCACGAATCTTTGGATCCTACTATCATTTTACAATGGTCAAATATAAAACATGGAAATTGGTAAGTAGAGGGTAGTTGATTTAAAATTCTTGAGATCTGTGGGATCGTCTCTGGACTTATGTTCATTTGGCTGCTTGTAATTTGTGCACTTCACGAATATAAGACAAAACCAAACTTTGAAAATGAATTACTCTAAAATTTGGTGGTGTAATATATAGTATAATGGTAGCAGTTTTATGGCGCTGAATTAAGGTTAAACCAAATAGTCCTTTAGTAATAGTGTGTACAAATTTGTATCGTCTTTTAATTAGGTTAAGGGTTTTTATGATCACGGATTAGGGACTAGGCAGTCAGTCTTTTTGGTAATAGTGTCATAAACTTGCATGCATAACAAAGCATAAATGTGCAAACATGTTTTGAATTCTCCAACAAGTTTTATAGGCGCCGTTCTTGCTGCAGTTCCGAAAGAATTTAACCCGATCATCCGGATGAAAGAAAATACTAATTTGGACATTTTAAAGAAAAAGAACAAAAATAAGCGTTTCAAGCTGTGACTCTTGTATTAGCGACGCTGCAGCTCTTATTGAAAATGTTTGGTGTGATTTGACTAATCCTATTAATGGGAGTGTGTTTTGCTTTGAAGAAAAACTTTTTGATGCATAGGAAAGCAGAGCAGTCTGATTCAGTGACCTGATGAAAGGGCGCTCGAAGCAGAAAGACCAAGAAGAAAACTCAGCAGAAGAAAGCGGGATCGAGTTGAAATACATAGGGAGGCTAGAGGCCTCCAGTCATAATACAATGGAGGATTGGAGGATTTACGGAGACAATTATCTGAGGAAGAATACTCGTGATCGAATGACTGCGGTTGATGCTAACACAATTTTGAATTGAAACGGCCGCGATTACAATGAGGTCAGCGATCGGTTCTTGGTCATCCCGAAAGATCCAAAAGCGAGCACACAGGAAGATTCCTCGGGATACTTGGATCTTGTTAAGCTGAATGGGGTGAGACCGGAAGTTATAAAGCGCATCTATTCCCATTCTGCTAAGAATCTGGCCGGCTACATGGTATGAATCATTACCATATGGTTACATTGATACTTGGGAGGAGATTGAATGAGCCTTCCTAGAGCTGATTCTTTCCTGACCTAACCACGAAAGAAGGAGAGAGATCATCGTGTTCGGCAAGGGGAAGATGAAAGCACGTATGTAGCTTCAGGAAGATTGACGGTTCTTGAAGATGTCGATGCATGGGATAGATGCGAAGGCTAGAGATGGACATTGTATGTCATGCCATGAATGATATATCAAAGGGATCATTGATGCTTCATGCTGTGGAGCATTCAAGCGAAAAAGTCTTCGAAGAGGCAAAGGCGATTGAAGACAGCTCGTCTTAACATGAAAACTCATACGAGGGATTTCAGAGGAAGCTTGACAAAGGAAGGGGGATCATGGAGGTGAGCAAAATGACGCCATAGGTAAACTGGATGCCATTATGCCTGAGTTGGACAAGCAAGAAAAAAAGACACACACTGCTCATGAAATAGGAGCAGATTGAAGGGAGTTATTGAAGGGAAGTCTTTGAGAGAGATGGCGAAGAACTTATTATTCTTGACGAGTTAATTATTTGAGTGAGCGAGAGCTTACCATTTCACGGCCCAATCCTAACCTTCCGGCCTTTATTATCACCCGGCACTCGGGAACCGTGAGAACTTCGTATGGTGGAGGGGGCTTCTCAAGGCCCAAAGAGCGGGGGCAGAACCACCATCAAAGGGTGTCAGCGGCCCACGAGTTCAGCCCGTACGGCCGGCTGACGAAATGAGCATAAAGCGAATATCGGGGTCGGAGAGGCCCCATCTTTTGAGGAGCAGGATCTTTGTAGTTTATGGGGGATAATAAAAATTTGAGCCTCCATGAACAAAAGTTTGGGAGAGTGGAGCTTAGCTGCTACTGCAATTCTCGAATTTTCAAATGCTGCAATCGTCACGAAATTTTGGAGACCTGAGTAGAATGTGGCCCCAACCTGTGAAAACGGAGGAAAGATGCCTTCCCAGTGACTGAAGAACCAATTGCATGGGCACGTGCGGCTAAGGAGTGGGAAGGAATTAGAAGAGAGGAAAGAAAAGGTGACAGCTGACAAAGAGAAGTAGCAAGACCCGAGAGAAGGGAAGAGACAACGGAGAATGACAAGAAGGAGTAGAAAGAAGAACATCCAGGAGCAAAGCTGCTTGATCCCTTTCCACAAAGGCTGCAATCAAGATGGAAGCGGGTTGCAAGGTTCTTGAAAACTTTCAGAAATTTGGAATCAGTATGCCTTTTCTTGAAGTGGTGACTCGGATGCCACTTTATGCAAAATTCTGAAGGACATGCGAAGCGAAAAAAAATAGTGAAAGAAGGAATAGTATCTCACTTGCCACTTGTAGTCACTTGATAATTAGAAAAGAACTGATAAAGATAGAAGGACCAGGGAAGTTTCTAATTCCTTGTATTGTTGGAGGAATGGAATTCCACGTGAAGCTCTTTGTATTTCCGGAGCTAGTATGATCGATGCCTCTTTACGATGCGAAATTAAGTTTGGGAACTTATTCCCACAGTACCTCTTCAAATGGCAGACGGTCGATGGAGTGAAACTGAAGGGGTCATTGAAGATGTGTTGGTCAGCATTGGGAGGAAGTTTGTATTCCCGATGGAGCTTCATCATTCTGGACATGGAAGAAGATTCACGAGTGCCCCTACTATTAGGAAGACCATTCTAGCTCTTGGGCGACCTTGATTGACATGCAAAAAGGAGTTCTCATCTTAAGGGTTGGAGAAGAAGCTGCTGTGTTTAATTTGATTAAAAGTATGCAAAATATAGACAGGGACAAGGAAGGTTGCAATGTAGCTGATTTTGTCTCTACTTCCAACCCTGATGTTAACAATGATTGTAACACCAGATTTTATCAATGAAAAGAGATGAGTCGGTATCTGAAGATGTCTGATACGAATTTCCATCTGAGTTTTCATTATATAGAAAGCGTGTTGAACGAAGCAAAAGCAGAAAGATAATGGGGAAGATAGTGAAAAGGAAATTCATCAAGAACCCGATCTGAAGGGCTAGTTTTGAAGAGTTGCCATGTCATTTAAAGTATACTGCCAAATTACGGAAAAACCGGTGATCATTTCAGCCGGACTTCGGTGATCTTGAGGAACAAAGTTCTTTGAAAATATTAAAGAAGGCATAAGGAATCTCTAAGCTTGGTCAAATTTAAGAGAGAATTTGAAGGGTGTCCAGTCCGACGGTTGCATGCATAAGATTACGCTAGAAGAGACAAACCATACGCCAGAACATCGAGAAGGCCGAATCAATGATGAAAAGTAGTCGAGAAGGAGGGTACTCAAATTGTTGAATCTTTGGTTTTTATCTACGCTGTTCGGATAGTCCTTAGGTGAGCCCGGTTCATGGGTTCCAAAGAAAGGGGGGGTTCTTGTGATCGAAATGAAAGAAATGGGTGATTCCAACAAACATTGGCGGGATGGAGGGTATGTATTGATTACGGAGTTGAATCCACAGCTGACGAGAAGGATCATTTTCCTTTGCCTTTCATTGATCGGATGTTGGATGAGTTGGGACACCCTCACTTTGTTTTACTACGGATGGGTACTGGATACAATCAGTTGCTATTGCACGGGGAGGATCAAGAAGACCACGTTCACATGCCCATATGGTACCTTTGCCTTCGGAAAGGATGCCGTTTGGGTTATGTAATGCTCATTACATTCGGAGATGCATGATGTCTATATTCTCGATTTGGTTGAAGAAGTGATAAAATTTTCATGGATGATTTTACTGTGTATGGATCAGCTTTGATCAATGTTTAAACAATGCGGAAGCAGTCCTTCAAAGATGCGAGACAAGCGATAGAATTGGAAAATGCCATTTTATGACGAGAAGGTATTGTTCTTGGGCACAAAATTTATACGCCTAGAAGTTGATCAGTCAAAGTATCCATTATCAAGACTCTTTGCACCACACCCATGATAAAGGAGTAAAGTTTCTTGAGGGCATCTTTGGATTTTCTGAGGAGATTCATGAGACTTTTCAAAAATAGCAGGACCATCTGGTGCGGAAAGGATCTGAGTTCAATTTTGATGACTCTTGCAAGGATGCTTTCGGTAAATCCAAGATCAGGTGGTAGAGGCACCTATAATGGTTCTTAAGAATGGAATCAGGGATTTGAAATAATGTGTGATGCAGTGATTTGCTATGGGAACGATGTTGGGGCAAAGAAAGAGAGTATTGAGGGCCGTATACTATGCTAGTAAGACCTTCAATGAAGCACAAGAGAACTACTCAACATTGAAAGGAGATGCTAGCCATAGTATTTGCTTGTGAAAAATTTAGACAATACATTTAGGATCCCATGTGGTAATTCACACTGATCATGCAGCAATCAAAATTTGATGTCGAAAAAAGGAAGCTAAGCGAGATTGATGAGTGGGTCTTCTTGTTCGCCAAAGTTTGATTTGGAAATAAAGGATAAAAAGGGATGTGACAATGTGATAGCCCGACCACTTGTCAAGAGTAGAAAAGCGTGATGAAGAAAAATGTCACGAGTTAGCAGAGAACTTCCCGGATGAGCAATTATTTCAAGGTTTCCTTCTGACTTCCATGGTATCTTGATATTGTGAATTATCGGCTTGTGGAGTAATGCCTTGGTCGGCTACCAGCGAAGGAAACTTCAGGCGACGGCGAGATATTATATTTGGGATGACCCACTATTATTCAAGAGAGGTGCTGACATGATAATAAGAAGATGTGTGCCAGAAGGTGAACAAGGCAACATTTTAAATGAATGCATGCATCACCATATGGGGGACATTTTTCTGGAGAAAGAACAGCTCACAAGATACTCAATCGGGGTTTATTATTTACTATCTTCGGAGATTGTGCGAGTGGGTGAAGTATTGTGATCGATGCCCAAAGTTGGAAATATCAGCAGCGGGAATGAAATGCCCTAAAGGTATTATGGTATTCTAAATTTTTGATGTTTGGGGAATAGATTTTATGGGACCTTTCCCACCATCATTTGGAAATATATACATACTGCTAGCAGTAGATTACGTCTCCAAATGAGTGGAAGCAGTGGCTTGTCCAAGGAATGATGCTAATACAATTGTGAGTTTCTTGCAAAAGAATATTTTGAGCAGGTTTGGAACCCCCAGAACCATCATTAGTGATGGAGGAACCCATTTTGCAAACAAAATATTTGCAAAACTCATGGCTTGGTATAAGGATCAAGCATGTTATGAGTTTAGCCTATCATCCCGAACCAATGGACAAGCGAAATTTCCAACGAGAGATCAAAGAATACTTGAAAGGCGTGAGCTCAGCGAGGAAAGTTGAGTCTTCGAGCTTGATGATGCACTTTGGGCTTGGGGGCGCCTAAGACCCCGGTGGAATGTCCCCCATACAGAGTTGTTTAGCGAAGCCATGTCATCCTACCTCTTGAATTAGAATACAAGGCAATGTGGGCTATTAAAGTTAAACTTCGTTTAAGGATGCAAGGAAGAAAGATTGCTCAAGCGTAGAATTTGGAAGAGGTGAGAAATGAAGCCTATGATAATGCTAGAATATACAAAGACAAGACAAAGAAATGGCATGATCAGAAAATCACAGGAAGAGTTCGAGAAAGAACGGTGTTGCTTTTTAATTCTAGATTGAAGTTGTTTCAGGGGAAATTAAAATCAATTGGAGTGGGCCGTACAGTGGTATCAAGTACATTTGGAGCATTAACAACGGCCGATAATGGGGAAGAATTGAGGTCGATGGACAAGGTTAAAGCATTATCTCAACGGGGAAGAGGAAAGTGAAGAACTCCAAGCTGGTTCTTGAGGAAAAAGAAGAACCTAGCAGCAAGTCGACTAAGGACTCAAAAGCTGGCTTGGTAATGGGGCAACCCTTGAAGTTCGTCGGGTGAAATTTTGAAATATTTCTTTCTTTTGGTTGCTTTGATAAGTGGGGTCAAATTGTTTCTAGAAGGATAGATTTAATTTTTAGAAATAGATTGTAGTTTAATTAGAATTTTCTTGAATATTGCAGTGATCTTGAGCAGATTGAGACATGAATAGAATAGCAAGACAACTGGGGAGTAATTCAAGCCAACTTGCGGGGAGAATTCGCGACATGAGAAAGGGAATGCTTTCTCCCTAACTTAATTCTGTAGAATATATTTGAATTAATTGTTAAATCTTTGCTTAAAATATGCTTGAAGAGAGATATGTAAGCAGGTTAGGAACAATAAGAATTCAAGGGTTTTGATCGGTGATTAAAGAGCTTCAGTCGAAGCCGGCGAGGTTATGTCGCGACAACATTTGTCACCTCCGCGGTGATGTCGTGGCCAGGTTTGGAAAGAACAATTGACGAGTATGGAGGAAGAGATACATGTCGAACACCCGGTGATGTCGCGATGATGAATGAATTTTAAAGAAGGATTGTCGCCACATCAAACAAATCTGGAGAGCCTGTGTCGCGACATATTAGGTAGGTCGCGACATTAAATGCGACATGTGCCAACGCTATTAATACTAAGTTTAATGACCTCAAATACAAAGAAATTTGAATTGAGTCGCGACAGTATTAATTGAAGCGTGTCGGTACAGAACATTGATTGAATTCGCAGCGGTTGGAAACTATTTCATTCACTCACGACCCGAATAACCATTCCTGTCGTCTACCTTCTGGAATCTCAACCTCCGAGAAAACCTAGCATTCCAAACTTCTGAAAAACTTTCCTCTTGTCTCAGTGGCGAAATTCCCACCTGGTCCACTAACCCTAGACGAAGTTATGAGGAACACGAACAATCAGAGAAAGAAGAAGAAACTTACTTGAAAGAACGGAGTTAGATGAAATTCGTCGGGAAGAGCAAGCAGGAGAGATGCCATCTAATACAAACTCCAAATGACTTCTCTCAAGAAGCGAGAAAGGGGAAGGGAAGAGGATAGAAGAAGAAGTAGAAGATTTAGTATCCGGTAAGCTTATTCCCGGTGGAAGAAGTACTATGCTAACAAAGGTTTTGTTCTGAGAGGAGATTCAAAACCTGTGACTCCTTTCAAAGGAGATATTCGTAGGAGAGGATGGAGATCTCTGCGCACACCAAGCGAGGTATCGACAGTGAGAGAATTTTATTTAATATGGTAGGAAGGAAGGATGGAGTACATTTTTGTTAGAAGTCTGGGTCTCATACGAAGCGAGGCCATCAAGCAGGGCACATGGGATAATGATACACAAGCATGGCTCGAGGAATTCAAGAAAATTTTGGAAGCAGATTTTTAGAAAGATTCTTAGAAGCTCACGTGGAAGGGGCGATTAGACCAAGGAGAAGGAAAGCGAAAGTGCGAACGGGGAAGCCTCGAGAGCGAGTATGGTTTACTTTCTTGCATCTGTTTTTGGTTCAACCAAACATTTATGCCGCAGTGAGAACAAGAGTTGTGCTGGCATGCGCCCGTACTCCGTTCTGGTCGATAGGAGTTGTCATCAGAACTCTATCATGAGGTATCATGAAGGCAAAGTCACCTTATCACGGCAACAATCAGTCCTATGCTTGGAATTTGGGGTGAAAGGAATTTGGAGTGGAAGAAAGTAAGGCTTGCCCTCGCCCGATAGGAGTTAGCAAGGGGCGAAACGAGAGGAAAAGGAGTCTTTGGTAAACGAGGTGAAGCCCCAGCCCAGAAGGACCGAAGGAGACCCGGAGGGCGCGATCAAGGGCGGAAGCACCCGGTGACATCACACAGCCCACCGATTACATGTTTGCGAGATAATGAAGGCGGGATGAGACGGCCCAATAGACTTCCATCCCTTGGCCGGGTTCTCCTCATTACATGAAATTTCAACACGGAGGGAAAGCTCGAGAAGACACAAGAGAACAACTCAGTGCAGGCTCTCAATGCTATGCAGAAGAGAATAGAGGAAAGAGAGAAGGAGTGGAACTTAACGAATTGGAGAAGGAATGTATGAAAGAATTGAAAGAAGAGATCGGCAGTGGGAAGAAGAGTTAAGCAGGAAAAAGAAAGGGATAGGGTGGAGATACAAAGAAGAGAACAACATTGGAAGGAAGAGCCCGAACGAAAGAAAACGGATGGAAAAAATGTTGAGGCGGCAAGGAGGAAGGATTGAAAGAGATGAAGGAAGGTCGTGATGCATTCTGAAACTGAGGCGAGTCATGAAGCTTTTTCTATAACAAGCAGTTTGATCGTGACTCTCAACTTCTAGCATTGTTAGAAAGAGATAAAGAGCATGACACCAAATTTGGGGGAGCAGATAAAGGACAAATTACTATACAAATCTCTGAGGGGAGGCTGGAAAACAAAGGCTGACGATAGAGACAAAAAAGCGTGGGAAATTTGAATCCTACGAGGGCGAAAGATGAGTACAGAAATTTAGATTTGATTAACAACAATCTTGCCAAATTCTTAGAAGTGATAGGCGCAATGGAAATACAATGAATGGCTTGGGGAAAGGCGGATGAGTTGAATAAGAAGGTTGAGTCTCTCTAATGGATTTTCAATTGAAGAAACAAATGGAGAAAGGAAACCGAGAAGCGAAAGAAGAAATAAAAATTCCTGAATTTCCAGCCCATTTGGGTACATTAGACCTAGATCCCCCCAACATTTTTGCTCCTGACTATTTCAAAAGAAAAAAATAGACCTTCTCCCTGCCTAACTTTCAGTACCATCCTTCTCATGCGTATCCAACGGTTACCAAATTATCAAAATAAAATAGAAATTTAAAGGGAATTATTGTATCTTATTTTGCATTTGATTGTTCAATGTTATATTTGCTTTGTGGTTATGATTAGGAAATCAAAGTAGGAAATAGTTCGAATAAAAAGTTCTTTGAGAGGACATTATCTTAATTGGATAGACGATTAGAGTAGGAATTAATTTGAAATGAGGAAAATTGCGAGAATAAGGACAAAATGCATATAGTTTAAAATTGAAACACGAGTTGCAAAATTACTTATATTTAAGCTGATAAGTCAGTTAGAGGAAGGTAATAAAGCGGAAGAGACAAAACATCTTTTTGAGTTTGTGGTATGAGCAGTAAGTCGGAACACGGTGAATATCAATTAACTTAACTACTCATCAATAAAAATGAGTCGAGATACTCCTTATAGTTAGTCACGGTACGATTTCAATCCAGATTAGAATTTGTTAGATTATTGATTGGCGAAATCCTAGGTGATCTGGTGTGAAATGATCTGAGCCATTCTTAGGATGGTTGACCACTAGGCCATCCACTATTCATATCTTTGAGATTGCATATCTGATAGTTCAGAAGTGAGCCTTTCATTTCTTCTTTAAAAATAAGTAATGGAAACCCCGACTCTAAGACATCAATCCTTGATAAGAACCTATGATTACCGAATTCAAAGGAAGAAAGAAATGAAGTTAAGGGAGTATATGACACGAGGAACTTCAAAGGAATGAAAAGAAAAAGGCAAAGAAGCGGGGGAAAAGGCAAGAAAAGGCTACAGGGATAAGTTTTATCTTTGTGGCCTAACTCTCTTGAACAATTAAGTTCTTGGGGGTGTTTCAACACTTAGTACCCTAATGCCATCAATGTGGAGTTACTAACCAAAAATTTACGCTAAGAGTGTTAGAAGCCTAAAAGTTAAACATTGCACTATCCTTGCTGGTAGCAAACTAAGAAATTGATGAAATTATAAGTGTAAAATAGGGGGAATACAGTTCTGAATTGCAGAAATCAAAGAGATATCACAAACACTGAGATTCAGAGTTTATTAGAAGCTATAAGAAGAAAGTGAAGAGAAAATGTTAGGGGTAATCATAACTTCAAAAATTCATAAAATTCTACATTACCCAAAACTCTGACAATATAAGCCCAAGGCGATTGATCTTGAAAGTGAAATCACCTACATTAATTGGAATCAATATAAAATATTATGATTTGGAAGAGGGAAAGCAAATCAATTGTGAAGAACTTTAGGGAGTTAAATGACTCGGCCTTGTAAAATGAGAAAGAAGGAAAACAATTCATTTATTCAAGGATCCAATGAGTATATTGTTTGTAAAACAATTTCAAAATTTTAGTTTTGCATAGCATAAAGAGTAGAGACCAACCTTGAACTGGACTTGAAGCTAGATGTACAGAAAATTTTGCATACCTTGCATTGCAATTAAATTGAATGCCACTGCAGAACAAATCACAGAAAAATGTCCTTAAAAATTATTTTGTTTGAGGACAAACAATTCTTTCTTTCTTTGGCAGGGACAAGCAAAAAAAATTTTAAGTTTCGGGGGAGTTTGACGAGCTTAAAAGTCATCTATTTTTAGTCCATTTTTCCTCGCTTTAATTTTCATATAAAAGAGACAATTACTTTGCAGAAATATGGAAGAAACTCACCCATCTCGTTATTATGTGCGTAGTGGAAGAAAGAAGAAAAAGCAGTAGGAAAATGCAGAAATAAGTGGAATAAGAGTGCAATCAATTGGCAGAGCAGAAATGAAAAGAACCTACGAATCATCGACGCAGCTGGGGTTTACACGCCCGCTCGAGGTCGTGACACCAAGAGAATTGAAGGAATTTGGATGCGTGTCGCGATTACGCAAGTACCATAAGCATCTGAAGGGTAACCAGAGCTGCAGAACGACGCTTCACAACATTCGAGGTCGCCACAAGAGTTGATGTCGCGGATTGTGGCAAGAGGTCGCGACATCGTAACCAACCACAAAAGCCCCAGAGAACTAAGTTGGCGTCGCGACGTGAGACCGACGTCGCATATCAGAACCAAAGATGAAGGTCAAGGGAAATGAACTGGCCAAGCCACGATACAGCAGGTCAAGTCACGACCTCGGGAAAACCATCAAGTGAAGATCGCAGTTATGTCATGTCGCGACTGAGATCAAGTCGACACCGAACCGCTCGCCTGAAGGTCAAGCCATAAAGTGGTGGGTCGCGACAAGAGTTGATGTCGTGACATCAAGAACGACCAGATCAAAGATGCAGAACCATAAAGAGATGTCGCGACAAGATGTTGGTGTCGCGACAACATGAGCGACCAGTTGAAGCTTATGGTTCCTTAAGATGATGTCGCGACAAGAGATTGATGTCGCGACATCCGAAGACATCAGATGAAGACTGTAGATGACTTGAGCTGAAGTCGCGACAAGACATCGATGTCGCGACATCAGGAGAGAACAATTGAAACCTGACAAGACGTGAGAAGATGTCGCGACCAGATATTGATGTCGCGACATCAAGAATGACCAAATCCAGGTTACATAGAGTAAGTTGATGTCGCGACCTCGATGATGTCACGACAAGGAAACTGGAGTCGCGACTTGAACAGTGACTTGGGCCCTGACATACTCAAAATCCACAACAAAGTTACATCGGGATTAGGGCCCAATTGAGGAACCCTATAAAATACGCAAACTATCCAAATAAGAAAGCAAATTCTTGGCGGTCACAGATTTTAGAGAGTCCTGGATAAATAAGGCTCATTTTCTTTATTTTCTTTTCTTTTCTTTTCTTTTCTTTTTCTTATTTTTTTTTATTTCCGTCATTTTTAGAGCAGATAATGTTCTTATGTTTTGATTTTCGTTGTATTTTCTGGATCTGGATATTATCGCTTTTGCGCCGTTTAATGCGTAATTCAATTTATTTTCAAATTACCACTGAATGTTTGAAGTCCGCATTAAATTTCCGAATTCGATTTTTCGCCAAATTGCGCTTATTCTTATGGATCGAGAATGCCGTATCGTAATTTAGTAATCGAGGAATCCAAATTCCACACTGAACGTTATAGTCGAATTTAGATCTTCCCAGTCGTTCCGTGCCAGCCTTGTTAATTTCGCTAATGAATTTACTGTTTTGGTTTATTGTCTTAGGATCCAACACGCTTCTTATACCCGTTAAGATTTGCGTCATTGCCTCGATTTCAAGGGAGGTCCTTCCGAGTGATTACTGTGGAAGACATTCCCTGAGAGTACTGTGTACTCATGTATACTTAACCTCGTTTATTAGTGGATCTTTCGTTATTTGTAAGTTTACTTAGATAAATCCTCTTCTCACTTGAAATCAAGAAAGAGTCGAATGAGTTATCTACTTAAATAAGCAAAGAGTTCACCTCAATTCGGATAGTGAGGCCAATCCCGTGTTAGCTGAGATCTAATCAAGGAAAGGGTGATCTATTCTAATTTCGAGGAGGAGCAACCTGGAAGTTGTATATCCTTGCTTGACCGATAACTTGGGAGCTAAGGTTTACAGTCCATAAAATGGGTATGAAGTATTGTAAAAGAAAAATACCCAGAATTAGGAATTCCCTTTTAAAAGTAGTTATCTAACTCCCTGTATTCGAGAGAATCAGGTCAGAAATTAGATAATGAAATGTGGAGTGTGGAGAGATCCAACTGCACTACAACGCCTTGGACAGATTTTGAAACTTGAGATAATCAAGAAATTTTATCAGATTTAACTACAGGAATTGATAGTTCACTATAATTGTTTCTATTGATGTGTCTTCTGAGGATAACTATTCAGTATTCATTTCTTTTTAGTAGAAATTAAGTATTCTTTATCTTCCGCTTTGTCAGATAGTTCGGGCTTATTTTCCTTCTCTGTTTCTTAATTTTCCAAGACTTAATGTCGATCCTACTATCATTTTTGTGGTCCAAATAGTATGGAAATTGAGTAGTCGTAGGTTGATTTAAAATTCTTGAGATCTCTGTGGGATCGATATCTGGACTTATGTCCATTTTATTACTCGTCGACCTGTGCACTTGCAGAATATAAGACCAAAACCAAACTTTGAAAATGAATTACTCTAAGAGATTGGTGGTGTATATAGTATAATGTTAACAAGTTTTATGGCGCCGTTGCCGGGGATTAGACAATAGTCCTTTGGTAATAGTGTCATAAATTTGTATACGTCTTTTGGTCGGTTAACAAGTTTTATGATGCCGTTGCCGAGGACTAGACAATAGTCCTTTGGTAATAGTGTCATAAACTTGCATGCATAACTAAAGCATAAATGTGCAAACATGTTTTGGTCTCAACAACAGGGAATAGTGAAACTGCCAGGGTCTTTCATCTGATGGAGCTTCGTTGATATAACAGAGACCGCATGCGATTCAAGTTAACTATACCCTCCCGCCTATCTTTTCTTTCGCTTCTCATGACTTCCTTCTCGTAAATTTTGTATAAAGAGGCATTTGACTGATCACCTCTGCAAATGGGATATTTATTTCTATTTTCTTGAAAAGATCCAAGAATTTAGAAAACTGTTCTTCTCTTTTTGACTTCTGAAGTCTCTGTGGGAATGGCACTGCAGGAGCATAAGCTGGTACTCCTTTCTTTTTCTCTTCATTTCTTCCTTTCATCCGTTCAATCAGGTTGTTCTTCTCTTCTTTCTTTTCAGTTACTGCTCAAATCCTTCCCACTTCTCAATTGAATTGCCATGCAGTCTTTAGGGTTCTTCTGGGTGTCACTAGGGAATGTTCCCTTGTTCTGATTTGGCATATTCAGGGCCAATTGCCCTACTTGTGTCTCTAGATTTTTTAGTGAAGCACTAGCATTGTTTTGAAACATCTAGGTATCAGACTTGAAAGTTTCCAAGTCATGTGCTTCTGCTCATGGAATCAGTCACAGCCTCTCTTGTTATCCTCCCCATGAACTCCACAGATTGCCTCTCAAATGGTAGGGTTCCATATTCATTTCTCGCCGCTCCTTAAGAAGCCGCACGTCACTGAACCTTTGGTGGCGTGCCATGATCCTTGCCGAGGATGCTCTGCTTCCCGCCTCAAGCATGTAATGCCCTCCACCATGACAGCCCCTCATGTTCTCGCTGGATGGTAGTATGGGCAAAGTTAGGATTTGGCTGAAATGATAACTTTGCTCGTTCACGACTTAGCCTCCTCGCACTACATGCGCAATTTCTCTTCCTCGTTACCTCACCACACTTCTCATCTATTCTCTTTCCACGTTTCTATTTCATGAGCAAAGGCGCATCTTCCTCTCTTGCTTTTATCCATCCTCTATTATTTATAAAGATCCTAACTTAGCCTCCATGGTCATTCATCTGCTCAGCTCCATGACCTCTTTCCTTCCTTAGCCACCTCTTGAAAACTCATGGAGCTTTCATATTGCATTTTGCCAGTTCCTATCGTATCTCTTGCTCTCAAAGACTTTTCGCTGAATGCCCACGCATGAAGCATCATGATATCACCCTCGATGTATCATTCAGAGCATGATACACTATATCCATCCGGGTCTTCAAGTCTATTCCATGCATTGGGCACCTCGAATAATCTTGAATCTATCCCAAGCAACATACAGCTCTCATCTTCCCTCTGTTGGAATACAATTATCTCTCCCACGTCTCCGGGCTGGAGAGATAGGGAAAGAACTGACTAAGTAAGTTTCTCACCAACTCTTCCCAAGTAATTCACTAGACCATATAGTAAATGATTCACCAAGTGTCGTGGTCATAAGAGGTTCCTCAAAGAAATGGGAAGAGATAGTTTTATCACCTCCGGTCTTACACTCCTTGCCTGGGCCTCACCAGATACAGCCTATCCCCGAAATCTTCCCAGTGGTTTGCTTGTCTTCTGGGTGATGACCAAGAACCGATGTTGCCAAACCATTGTAATTAAGGTTGGCTTTAGTTCAAAATTGTTTTGCATCCATCTTAGGTCATTCGATTGCGCATCACTCTTCTTGAATTAATAGGCCCCAAATCTCCATTGTGTCGCAATGGGGGTCTCGCGCCGTCCTTCCTGCTCCTCCGTTTGGTCATATGCCCTCTCTTCCGCCATAGCCGTCGCCTTTTGTCTCTTCAAGCCCCCAGCCTTCCACTCCGCCCCGCTGGGAATCAAGTCGATCCTCAAGCTCCTTGGTGCATTAAAGGTTTTCGAAATAAAAGCACACTCATATTAATAGGATTAGTCAAACCTAACAAATATTTTCAACATGGCTTGTTAAAAATTAGTGACTAATGTAGTCACTGCTTGAAAAGCTATTTTTGTTCTTTTCTTAAAAATGTCCAAATTAGTATTTCCTTCTTTCTTAAAAATTAGTGACTAATGTAGTCACTGCTTGAACAGCTATTGTGAAACATCAATTCCCGCGTAATTACTCAGAATTTGCTTCATGAACTTCATTTAGAACTGGCCCACAAGGAAGGTAATGCCGGCGCGGATCTCTCCTTAATGACATATTTCATCATCTAATCTTCCCTGTTTCTTTCGAAAGCAGAGAATTAGATAACTACTTTTAATCTGAGTTGCCTTGTTCTGGGTATTTTTCTTTCTCAATACTTCATACCCAGAACATGGACTGTAAACCTTAGCTCCTAAGACATAGGCAAAGCATGGGTTTACACTATACTGGTTTCTCATCCTCAAAATTAGAACACTATCTTTCCCTTGATTAGATCTCAACACGGGATTGAAACTTACTGCTCGAATTCGAGGTGAACTCTCTCGCTTTGGTCAATTGATAAGTCATTCAACTCATTCTCGGTTTCAAGTGAGAAGAAGATTTATCGATTAGAATTCATAGTCTATTAGATCCCCAATATGTTCGCATACCCTTCCGATATTGTTCATCACTCTCAGGAATGCCTCTCTCTCAGGTGGATCGCAGGGCCTCCTCGGAAATCGGAAGATGAAACAATCCTATTAAGGTATAGACACTAATAGATTGGATCGTATAACACAAAATAAAACCAAAGAAGTGTATTCAAGATCAAGTTCAAGTAGATTTCGATAAATTTCTCGTTAAAAGATAAATTTAATAACAGTACTTTCAACTAGTCGGGGTTTCTAAAATTACTTTATTACACCGACGGTACTGGATCAAAAGAACTACCGAATCGAATCGGAAGCTCACCCAAAATTTGTTTGACTTCAAACGAACCAGTAGTAATTTGAAGAAAATAACATTCTCGCATTACTTCTCAACTTCAACAACTAACTCCCATCCAAATTCAAATGACTATAATAATCTACTCTACTTAATCTAAAATAATAAAGCAAAACAAAGAAAAAGAAATGTAAAATTGTAAATACACGAGCCTTCTCGGGCTACCCGTACTTCTCTCTTTCTCAGCCGCAAGAGTCGCTCTCAGTGGCAGCTTCGTATTTATGTGGCTCGAAGTCCGGGTCCCAACTCATGCACCTATTTAAAAGTGATTTCAAAATAATCGCCCATTTGTTTGTTCATGTCGCGACTCCATTTATGTGTCGCTGATTCTGACTTGATGTCGCGATCTCCTTTCAATAGCCGCGACTCACTATTCCGTTTATGACTCGCCTTCCGATGCTCTGCATCAAATCATACGCCGAACTTCACCTTCTCGCATTGTGAGCTCTTTGAGGTCAAGGGATTTCAATCATACGTCAGCGACTTCATTTTTCTCTGCTTGTCTATAGTATAAACTTTTATCTGGTCGCTAATTTGCCTTAATATCCCTTTGGATCCGAGCGTCGACGCTGACTCCATGTCGTGACCTTCATTCCTTGTAATTGATGTCGCGACCACTGAATGACGTCGCGACTTCACCTTTTTGCATTGTGAGCTCTTTTGATGTCGCGACTTCAATCATATGTCGCGACTTCAATGTTATGCTTATGGACTCGTTTGATGTCATGAAGCTTTTCTTTCTTTTGTCGTGACTTGCATCTTCGCATCTCTTGATTTGATGTCGCATCATCAAGGACGCCGCTACCTCTATTCTTCACGGGCCGATGTCGCGACCATCGAAGGACGTCGCAATTTATTCAATGTACTGATAATGCGACTAATCGAAGGACGCGCCGCGACTCCTATTCAATGCAACATGTCACGACTATCGAAGGATCGCCGACTTATTCACGTAAATTGATGTCGCGACATCTTCTGAGTCAGTGTTTGATGTCTCTATTTGTTCTAACTGTCGCGACCTCCATGTTCAGTCTCTTTGAAAATCTTTTGTCGCAACTTCTATTCAATGTCACTACCTCCATGTCTACTGCTAAGTTTTCATTTATGTCGTGACCTCGAAGTGGTGTCGCAACATCATTTCACTTCAATTCTGGTCGCCCCCGACGGAGTTTCGCGGCGAATCTTTACTTGATTACCCGCTGCCAAGGTCGCAACCTCAAGTCCTTTCTTTCAAAATTAGTCGCGACTTCCTTTACTTGGAGAAGGTCATGCGTTTCTTGTGGCTTTAGAACAGCCCTTGTCGCTAATTACGGTGGCATCACGACTTCATTTATCTCCGCTTATGTCGTGGACGTCAGCACGATGTCGCCATGAACTTCTTCATTCGACCGCTTTATTCTCGACCAAGTCATATTTTGTCTCAACTTCCTTCTTCAGGTCACGACTTCACTTATTCACTCTTCAGTTTATTCTTCAAAGCCAAATTTGTTGAGGTCGTGACTTGGAATTGCATGGAAACTACACTTACTGTCGCGACTTAAGTTCCAGTTTTGACTTCAATTGCAGCCTCGATTTTTATAGATTTTTGCAAAATTTGATTTTCTCACGTATTTTCCAAGAATTGGAATTCTTGATTCAATTATCGCTTTCAGATACAATCTCATCATTATTCTCATTATAAACTCGTAAAATACAAAATTCTAATGAGTTTTTGGACTCATCACCCGTCGGAGCTCGCCGGTCCGATCGTCGTGACTTCTGCAGAGAGCTGCAGAGCTTCTCTCTAAACCCTCTTCTCTATCTCTCTCTGTTTGCTCTCCCTCTCTTTCTTCCTTCACTCCCAAACCAGGTTGGAAGACTTGGTCAAGAGGACTTGTCCTCTCATCGCCACGTGTCCATTTCTCATTGGACACGTGTCCATTTCTCATTGGACACCTTGGATTACCTTATCCACTTCTATCCATCTAACTGATTCTACACTCACTTGCATATGCCATGTGTCACATGTGAGCCCCACTTGAGCTCAATGTTTGACTCTATAAGCCGACACGGCGCCTCTTGGGGCCATCCAAAAACGCCAAGTGTCCTACATCCTTCCCTGCCTCGAAAACGTGAAATTCGAATCGTCTGATTCACCTAAATTCAATGGTAGCTGACTGAGACTATTCCACAAAGTGGAAGTCCATTTCGTCATTTGAGATCTAGAAAAATTTTGGATTTTAACCGAAATTGGCTTCATTTTATCCCCTTCCAGGGAAACTGGATTCTCTGGGTCTCACAGAGCTATAATTTGCACTACTTTAACTTTATACTTGTACTACAGAGTTTATAAGATAAAAATAAGAGGTACCCATGTGTACTATGGGCAGTCTATACCTATAAGGAGGTACCCGTAGGTGCTACAAACTTATACTTATACGAAGGTACCCGTAGGTACTACATATCTTATACTTATACGGAGGTACCCGTAGGTACTACAGATCTTATACTTGTACAAAGGTACCCGTAGGTGCTTTCAGAGCAGAACGATGTACATTACTTTACTTTTATTCAGTATTCGGACTTTTATCATATAACTGTTGGATTACCTATCGTATAACTGTTGGGTTCTTATCATATAACTGTTGGATTACCTAGACCGGCAATAAGGAATGAGTAGGACACAACACAATAAGTACTCGAAGGTACAAGATAATACCGAGGTGCTGGGTAAAGACAAAAAGGTGAGTAAAATAAAAGCACCTGATCGTAGACGCGTCTCAGCCGATGAGTCCAAAACTCATTAGATTTTTAATCCATTTTTCTGAGCATGTTACAAGATAAAATGTTACATTTGTATGCGTAATGTGATATTTTACTAAATTTAATTTTGCAGAAAATATAGCGTGGTTAAAATCTCAAAGAAACCGTACAGACTGAAAACTTACAAGGTAAATGAAGTCGCAGACCAAATCGGAGTCACGACAGAAGCATGTTTGTCAGCTTAACCTGTGTTACGGCTGATCAAGAAGACCAAATTCTTGATGAAGAAAATAGAAGGCTAACTCAAACTAAGTCAGAATTTAGCGGAGGCTTATGACTTCGATTATCGCAACATCATTCGAGGTCGCGACACCATTTTCGATGTCGCACTATTAATTGAATATAAACAGGGGCTCACGATACACCACTGATGTCGCGACGTGGAGTTGTCAATAAAGCCACAAAAGAAGTCTCTGCAAAGAAAATGACGTTGCAACTAGTTTTTAAATGAAAGGCACCATTTGAGGCTCCGATATTCGCTGAGGTCGCGTACATGAAAATCGAAACCGAAGTCTCTCACCGTGAAGACTCAAGTCAAGAACCATTTATTAATCAAGGACCACAAACAATGTCGCGACCACTCAATCAATTCGCGACCTGAAGAAGAGCTGAGCAAAAGAAATCAAGGTCGCAACTACTTTTGAGCAATTGGAACTACACGCATGCAGAGAAAGAACAACATGAGGTCGTAACATCACCTTGAGGTCGCGACCGAATGGGAGGTTGAGCATGAAATCAAGTTACAAACAAAGAACCGAGGTCACACCGTGAAGAAAAGAAATAGACATTAAAAGAGGTCGCGACATCACCTTGAGGTCGCGACGTAAATTTGTGTCTCCCGTAGCTACAAAGACCACCAACACAATCGCGACCAGGACAAGAAAGTTACGACCTGAAGTCATCATACAACCAAAAAGGTGGTCGTCAACCTAAACCGAGGTCGCGACTCAGAAGCCAAGAGAAGAGAAAGACAATGATGTTCTGCATAGCTTAAATCGTGGTCGCGAAGAACACCGAGAAACATCAAAGCGTAAATAAGGTCGCAACACAAAACTTTATGTCGCCACCATTGATACAAGCATGATAAAGAAACTGCTGCAATGTATAATGTAAGGTCGCCATCAACCAGAGCAAACAAGAATCTCATGTCGCGACATCAACCTGAGGCCCACATGACGCTGAACTGGGGCTTCTTTGGGAATTCCACCGAGCTTTTTCGTATTCCGCCCCACTTTCTTGGATGATGAATAGAAAGTTTTTTAGAATAGTAAAGTAGCTTCCATCTTCACTTACCGTGGTAAAAGGGAAAGGAGAGGAACCTGTTGTATAGTTTGAGCAGATTTTCATTTATTTTTATTTTATTTTATTTCTCTTGGCTGCCTTTGTTCTCCCTTTTCGATTTGAATCATGAACCCGTGCATAAACGAGTGAGTCAAGTTGTTTTATTTCGTTATTTTCTTAAAATTACGCCCTCGAAATTTATGGTAAATCTAGACAAATTTCTCGAAATCATATCTTCAGCTATTGGGTAATTACAAAGTGGTTGTACGTGATCGGTACCCATTTCTTAATTCTCACGCGCACTGAGCGCAAATCATTCATTGATTTGATTTACATTTAGTTACGCCTTTCCTCGTATAATTGAGAACTTATTCTCGGGGTTCTGATTATTTATTTGGTGTCGCTTTTGGAATTGATGCCCCCAATAGTAGTACCAATACCGCTTGAGGGAATGGTCTTGCTAAGTGATATTCAGATGCCTCTCACAAGTGGACACGTAGACTTAGATTCATGAGAGTTGAGAGCATTCTTTTCTGGGTATGCTTGACTACCATTGATGAACTGCTGAGCTTTGAGAGTTCATTTTGATAAATCCCCCATTCACCACATAATGAAGTTGAGGGAGTATTTAACAACATAAATGATCGGAGAGTTCACCTTAATCTAAAGGCAAGTTCTTAACCCCGTGTTAGCTGAGATCTAATCAAGGGAAAAGAACGACCCAATAGATCTGGAGGTTGAGCCACCTTTTAAGTGGTAGAAACTTTGCAAAAATCCTACGAAGGAAATGCAAAAGATCTGCTGTCATCACGAAATGGGCGTGAAGTATTGAGAAAGAAAAATGCCCAGATCTTGCAAGAGAGTTGGGAATACAAGTAGCTGGTTTGATCTTGTCCTCAAAAGAAGCAAGGGTATCCAACTAGTGAATATGGAGAAATCCAATTCCAAAATTTAGGAAATCTTGGACAAATCTAGATCCATACACAAAACAGAGCAATGTATCTTAGTGTAGGAATTGGATCGTTTCATTGTAATTAATCGATAGTTTTCAAGCTTTCACAGAAACTACTCCAATTCCAACATTTGATTTACAATTTATTTTTAGTCATTTAATTGTTTTAGCTTAGTTAAACAGTAGTTAATAGTTTAGAATCTTTATTTTTCTAGATACAACTTCCATTTTGAGTTTTTAGTCCAAATAGCATGGAATTTTAGTAGTTGGGGTAGTTGATCTTTAATTCAGACCAATCTCGCGGAATGATACCTGGACTTACATTCAGATTTTACTACTTGTATGACCTGTGCACTTGCAGTGCTATAGACTAAACCCTTATTTTTAAATCATGAACCTTCTGAAAGAAATATTTTATTAAGAAAATTTATCCAAAGTGACATGGATGCAAGAGAAATGTAAGGCTCTTACAACTATGTGAATTTGAGGGGTTTTTAACATATAGAAAGTGCAAACACCGCCCACGCAGGTCACGGGCGTCAGCACTAGCAAGAGTGTCGAAGCACTGATCAGGAGTACCGGGCATTATACATGCCTACCACGAAAGTAAAGCCGTGTCATTCAATATCTGGTCTTAGGCAGTCCTACAATGATATGTGTTTAGGAACTTACTATGGTTACCATGTATGCTTATGAGCTATTTAATATCATTCCAATGTCCTCAAGCTATATATGGATGGATTATAGACTTAAAGGGCTTTCCATAAAGTCCAAGAACATCCAAAACGGAGCTTGACTTGAAGAAGTTATGGTCATTCAAAGTTGAGGTCACATGATAAGCCAATCCTAGTCGACTTCACTCTATCTGTGGTAGCACTCTGGGGCAAAGTCCAGATTGGCGTAGGTTTATGTTATAACCAATGTTCTTCACAGTCATATTAATGGAATATTGACTCAATGGGATTTCCATAGAGTCCAAGAACACCCGAAACGGAGTTCAGACGAAGAAGTTATGATCGTCCGAAGTTGGAGGCTTCCCATGAACATTGACTACGAATAGAACCAGTAGGGCCTACTATTTTCGTGATTTCTAAAACTAATATTAGTTCCAATTTCATCAAGCTATATATGGATGGATTCTAGACTCAAAGGGCTTTCCATAGAGTCCAAGAACACCAAAAATGAAGTTTGATCGACAGTTACTACCGTCCGCGGAGAGGTCACATGAAACCCAAATGGCCGATCCAGCCACAACCCTAGATCTGCTAACTCCCATCCGCCGGCCGACTCTGGGGTCAATGATGACTCCTATCCAGGGTTGGCTGACTCCTATCTGGGGCCGGTTGACTCCTATCCGGCCCGACCAGCTTTTCCCCTTAGACAGTTCAAGGTAAACGGACCATAACTTAGGCTACAAAGGTCCGATTTGGGAAATTCAAAAGCCTAACATCAGTTCACTGATGTGGCTACAATTTACCTAAAAGAATCACTGCCAAATTCCCTTTATTTCCTACCCAAAAACCAGTTCTAAAGTCCGGTTAATGACAGGATCAAATCCCGGCAAATTTCCCATGGTTCAAAATGCAACCGTATTACTTCCCAAACACATATAGTGGGAAGACTGCGCTTATAACCCCATCCTACACAATTAATGGTTTGCTAACCACAAAACCAAATCAAAACAACTCCAGATCTAATCCAAAACTACCAATATACCAAGTTGGGTTCTTTAGACTCAAAATTCATAAAAATGGGTTTATGGTTTGATTTTGCCATACAAAACCATAGCATCCATACTAGTGTACAAAAATTGATAATTTTCCATACAAAATCATTCCATACTCAAAGATTCCATACAAAAATCCAGACTTCCATACAACTATTCATAGTTCCATGTACCGTGATCTTCTTTTTCCTTCCTCTTCTTCTTCTATTCTTCTTCTCCTTCTCTTCTCTTCTCTTCCCTTATCCGTCATTAATTTCCCTCCAAGACCAAAATGACATATTTGTTTTGGTTTTATCCTTATTTGATCTTATCCCCTTTTTATTTTAATATATTTCTTTTATTACTCTTTGGACCTCAATTTCATTTTTATTCTCAATTCAATTTATCAAAAATCCTACTTTGGCATATGAACTTATTAAATTATGACCCTTAGGTCCTGAATTGGTAAATTATTAATTAACCATTAACTTTTGTATTAATTCCGGGTTCTTGCTTATTTTATTTCGGACAAATGTACTTTTACTTTTATTATACCCTAACATGTTATAAAACTGTTATGGCATAATTTGGGGTATTACAATGTATGCAACACACATATCACAATTTAAATCATCAAATGAAAAATGGATGCATGATTTAACCCGTTTCCCATCGAGCCCTAGGTATTCATGTACCTAAGCTCTAACACCAAGTTATGCCACTGGTATCAATTTCACTACAATAACCAAGGCCTAAGCCCATGTCCCTCAAGCCCTAGGTAGTGAGCAAAAGCCTAGGTTCTCGCCATACTGCCAGACGCTAGTATCAGACCACATACTTCTTATGCACACACATCGAACCCCAAGGTAATCGCTACCTAGGCTCGATACCTGCTAGACGCCCCAAACCCGGGTCAATTTTGGTACACATTAATAGTATTTTATTTTTTTATCAACAAGGTCCATGAACACGGTTAGCAAATGTTGTCCATGAACAAGGATTCAACAAAGGCACAACACGCACCATAGTAGGTGGATCGATCAGCAGGCACGCTATCGCCACCGCTCGCGACTCAACTGGTCGCGCGATGCCAAGGCCGTCGAAAGCACATGGGCAATTGTCGCCACAGATCGCGCCGCTATGCGGCGCCGGGTCACGCATATCGAATTGCCGCGACACCAGCCTTAGCCCTCGTCCGTCGCGCTAATAATTCAAATTTCAGGTCGCGACTTCAACGCTCAACCATGTCGCGACACTAAAAGTTATGTCGCGACAATGAATGGCTTGACCCATGTCGTGACACCAAGAAGTGTGTCGCGACACCAAGGTAGCTCTCCCTGCAGCTTTCATGTCGCGACACCAAGGAGTATGTCGCAACACCCATCCTGCCAACCAGGTCGCGGACACCAACCAGGTGTCATGACACCTCCGCACCGCCGCCCCCATGCTCGCCGCGGACCTGCACCCATGTTGCTCAGATTTCATCGCAGCGCAGCTTGCCGTGTAATCGCGCCGCTGGTCGCACGCCGCCGAGATCGTGCGCCCGGGGTCCGCACGCCACCGCAGCGTCAGCGCCCAGCCACCGTCGACACCACCCGCCGCGTCGCACCCAGCATGCCGAAATCGGGCAAAGAGTCGATTCCAGCTTCTCCCGTATTCTCTATTTTTTTCCTTTTTGTTCTACCCACTATAAAACCATCTAAAATTGCCTTATTACTATAAAGGCTACCAAATCATGGAAAACTCAATAAAATGTATTCATTATACAAAATGAGTTAATTTACAATTTGTTTTAAATACAAATTACAAGAAAACTGGGTATTTTTTTACCCAGAATTACAACATACAGAAATAGGGCCAAGTATGGCCATTTCTTCTCGCCCCAAAGTTCTGATATTCCATCCTCGCAAACCTTCTGATCTCAAAACAAGTTTGGTTCTGATGATGGGGTGAGCAATGCTCGGCAGTTGAATTTCCCATGATGGGTTGCTTCCACCTATGTGTTTAACAAATGGCACGCCTCAAACATTCAAGTAAAACATACAAGTTCCCTACTCAAATGTCTACATGTTATGGATAGCACGTGACTCACCCTTTCCACATCTCGAGCCCCTCACTCCACTCCCCCACATGCACATGCCATGGAAACACTGTCTTCAAACAAAAGAAACACATCGTCAATCTCCGATATAATTTTATTATTAGACAACCCCTCCGAACAAAAACTGGATTAATCCTTCGCAATTGTCGATAAATCCTCCGAATAGCTTCTTGGACATCCTCCTCCCATTAAACTGTCGACAACCCTCTAATGCAATTCTGATAAATCCTCTCCGCTATAGTTTCTTTTCTTTTTCTTTCGACAACCTCTATGATATTACCTCAGGACATTCCTCCCATATACCTTATTATTTCGACAACCCCATTTTACTCTCATGTCCTGACTCATCCACAGCCTAGGGGTAAGGTGCCCCGCATGGCATATGAAATGCAATATGTCATTCCAATAAACAATTAATGTTAATATATTAAATCATGCAATAGTGCTTCAATGCACTTACAATATCAATCAACATGTTATTCTACTCATGGCAATAACACAACATCATATGCCAAGCCCAAGAACAACGCCAACACACGGCTCTCGGGATCACATGACAAACTTCTAGGAGCCTCACCATCCAATCCCAACTTTGAACCTGAAAACACATAATCCCAGTGCCTCGTAAATGTCCCTCATCTCATTCGAATGGCTCTGAAATAAGGAATAAACAAGTGGGAGGTAGTGTCCTCACTTCCTGAGTTTTTCAAAACCTCAACTCCGGCTCCATAAGCTCTAGCCAAGCAGACAGAACCTTTCCTCTTACTCCACCCGGAACGTTTGGCTCGATCGTTTAAAAACTTGTATATAGCTGCAGAGCCTCTAAAAGTTTTCTTCAGCTCCTCTTTCTTTCTTCTCTTTTTTTTTTTTTTTCTCCAAACCCAGTTATCAAGATGGGCCAAGAGAACTGTCCTCTCACTTGCCACACAGTCACATTCTATGTGGTCACCCAGATTGATACACCTTATCATTTATTCATTCACTATAGATTTCCCCTCCAATGGTACAGAGATGTCACATGTCACCCATGGCCCACACCCTGTAGTAATCAATGTTTGACTCCATCCTATTGTCTGACATGTGGTACACCAGTTGGCCACTCCCAACATTAGCGCCACAAGTGTCCTTCAATCTAACTCAGGCTCAAAAACGCAGAAATTCACTATCCTGATCCAAACTAAATTCGACTGCAGCCGACAAGGGAGATCGATTCCAACCCAGAAACTTATTTCGTCATCCGAGATCTAGAAAAAAAAATTCTGATTTTAGCCAAAATTAATGTTTTAGCCTTTCGTAAAATATCGGATTTCTAGTATTTTATAGCGAGTCACACCTAAAAGTGGCCTCCTGCCAGGCTGTCGGCTCACACACCAAGAAGGTCCTCCACACCATGAAGGTTGTAAACTGTGTCGCAACACTAAGAAGTGTGTCGCAACCCCATTCTTGCCAAGCCAAGTCGCTACACCAAGAAGTGTGTCGCGACACCACACCGCCTTGGCTCAATTCACATACAGCCAATGCGCCTGCATATGTACGCTGAAATGGTCATTTGAGCAAAGAAAGAGATGTGACGCCCAACCGGGTGTCCGTCGATCACCCTCAACCCGCTGAATTTACATGCCCCCACTTCATGACCTCACACGTGTGCAGCCACTGGGCTCAAAGACATCCCACTCTGTTAAATGTAGCTATTTTATACAAAAATGATTTTCTACAAATTGTATTTAATTAATTTACACAAACTGGTCTTATGCCCAGAATTTTACAAAATACAAGAGTCACCAGCCAAAGCTTTTCGCTCTAAAACCTTGATGGCGCCCCCTTATCCTGGCGCAGCTTCAGACTCGGTGGGTGGGGTCCCACGACGGGGTGAGCAATGCCCAATAGTGGAATTTCCATTTGGCTACAGCTCCCCACCTAAGTGCAATGCAGTAATGGGCACACCAAACATACAACACATGCTAATATATCACTCATGCATATATTAACAATTTAAAATCCCATACATCATGTGTTATTCACTTATAATAATAATATAAACTAGCTCACACGGGCTAAGGCACAATCCGCTGCCTCTGCCCTGGAACATCCCCAATACTTCACAATCAATACAAAGATCTAACCATGCAAGTAAACAACACACATCACAATAAATCACACAAATGGGCCAGGACTGTCCCAAACCACACCCACCAATCATCACTAAGGATTTATTCACTCTGGCCCAAATCTTTAAACCGTCACGACCATCCAAGCCTCAACAGTCCCCATCCACATGACCTCGGCAAAGTAAACAAGTAGGAGAAAAACTTCATCTTTCCGAGTTTGTCGAAACTCTCAATCTGGTACCCACACGTAGCCCCCTGCTGTAGACCAACTTTTGCCTCCATAAAATGGTTTTAGCCGACGGTCCGATCGGTCGTAGAGATCCAGAGAGAAAAGCCTCTGACCTCTCTCTCCTCAAACTCACTCCCAGCCCACCTGCGTCCAAACCAGGCAAGAAGAGACAAAGAGTGAGGCATGATGTCTTCTCTCCTCAAAATTATGTCAGCCTCTGCTTTCTTCGACTCTCAACCCACTTTACACGCCCAATGTGAGCCAAGATCTCATTTTGGGGCCATGTGTCCTCATGAGAACATGCAATTGTTGGTATTTATCCCCGCTCACATGGCAGCTCCCCTATAGATCCGCGACTTGGCATCCCCTCATCTACATGTCCCCATCACCTGACACTTAAAAATGCGAGGGGCCCCACCACCCTGAATCCAACGAAATTCGACATAGTAGCTAGATTCTCACAGTGATTATCTCCCAACCTCGCGGAAGTCCGTTTCAATATCCGAGATCTAGAAAATTCCGATTTGATCGAAATTACCATTTTATCCTTCCCAAAGAAATTCTTATTCTTCCTGGTCTCACACAAAGAGCCTCGCCAGGCAGACGCGCACGCCTGCTCTCGCACCCCTATGTCGCCCCTATCGTGATACCTGCCACCTGTTTGCAGTCGCGACCTGAGCCGAAATGGCGTAGTCCTTCCATTTTAGTCCCCGCACCTATTTTTTCCCGCTTTACTTAATTTAAAACCAATTAAAATTTCCTTATTGTTGCCAGCAGTGACTCTTCCCTTGGCCTGGGGTGTCCTGCCGACCTTCACTGCCAAATCCTTATGAGAATCCCCAGGTTCTGCTACCATGGAGACCCATACATGAGTAAAAATAGCCATGTCGGGCCCATACATCCATACTCATCAGAAAATAATCAACTATATTTTTATAGTTTCCATGCTAGTTTTACAAAAAAATATTTATACATGTTTACAAAAATATTTACTCAAAGCCACATTTCGGCTTTCTTCTCGTAAGCGCCCTCATGATGCCGCTCGATACCCCCGCACCGAAAGCGGGGGTCTCATGACGGTGAGCAAGCCCATGATAATCTCCTGTTTGAGGGTTACTTCCCTACTCAAAATGCATATGCAATGGCATATAACAATTCAAATTCACATCTAATAATATTTAATCCATTATATGAAATGTTCATATCATGCATTAGAGAGATAACTCATGCTCACTCACTGGGTCCAATCCACCTTCTGCCAATCTCGAATTGCCACATGTGATTAAAATCTAATACCTGGTGTGGGAACACCATGACTAACCCATTGGACAACCCTCCAATTTTATTTATCAAAACCTGATTTTCCTTTTCTTCGTTCTTTTATGGGCCACGGATTTCCAGGTTTACACCGTAGGACGCCGCATACATCGCTTCGGATTCATGCTCCTAATCGTCAACATTTGGGACTTTCTACCCTGGGATCTAATTCAACTTGCTCCGCCCAAAACATGTAGTTTATCATTTTGATCATCTACACACTCGTGAATTTCTCACTGACTCATTCACTTTTCCAGTCAACACCCATTCACCAACACTGTGAATAAACTAGTACTCCCGCACCCATTAATTCGATTTGATCACGATATGACCGTGCATATGAAATGAAGGATAAAATGACGCATTTCATGTTATATAACAATGAGAACTACATGGAACATTCACAAAACCATATTACCAAAATTTTATGCATATAATCTACCTCCATGCAAAACCAAAAGCAATACATCAAATAACATGCATCAACATAACATATTCCTCACACACTATGCAGTTCAAACAAGCCATAACACACAACTAGGTCACAAACTTGGGACTATTCAACAAAAAGACTTCACTCAAGCCCTTCACAAACATGAACCAATCTGGTTCCAATCATGTCCCATGATCAACAGAACCTAGAATAATCGAAACTTTCAGTTTCTAAGGTTCAAACTCCTAACTCCCACAAACACTGTGGTAAAACTGGTCATAGACCTGATACCCTTTAGTCCCAAGTCTTGGAACTACCTAAGATAGCCTCCATGTACTCCAAGCAACCTCATCATTATATAGCCCTAGTTGCAAGTAAACCAAGCAGGAAAATATCCTGACCTCTCGTTGAAGCCAGTCAAAACCCAACTTTTGCGTCCACACGTAGATCGCGCCGCGCACACCAACTTTTGTCCCTCGAACTATCACGACCCGTCCGAAAGCCCGGAAATCCTCCCTTTCCCTCTTTCCTTCTTCTCTTCCTTCCTTTCTCTCACGGAACCCTTTCTTTTCTTCTTTGTTTTCTTTTCTCCTTTCCTTCTTTTCTTTCCTTTTTGCTTCTCTTTTCTTTTTCTCATTTCTCATCTCATTTCCCTTTCATTTTCTCTTCTCATTTGCCATTTTCTCTCCTTTTTTTGAATCATTATTGACCGTATGGGTCAAAGGAGGCAATTTCCTCCCTACTTCCCTCAAGTCCTCATGTGGCACTTCACTTCCATCTCTATTCCTTATTTTTATTCCTTTATGACATCATCACCCACATGGCTTCATGTGAGCCATGGGATTCATTTCCCACACATGGCTAATTGTGAGCCATTCTTTCAATGCCAAGTGTCACTCTCTTGGGGTGCCATGTGGCATCCCCTAACATTGCCATGTGTCATCCGTCACCCCACACCTCGAAAAATGTGAAAATCCCAACTACCTCGGAATCCAACGAAATTCGACGTGGTAGCTAAATCTCGCGAGTCGATTTCAACGGAGAAGTCCATTTCATCATCCGAGGTCTAGAAAAATTTCGATTTTTCATCCAAATTTACTATTTTACCCTTTATCCAAAATCATGGATTTTTTGGGGTTTCACACAAAGGCTACTAAATCATGGAAGACTAAATAAAATTGTATTTATTATACAAAATGAGTTAATTTACAATTTGTTTTAAAGACAAATTACAAGAAAACTAGGTCTTTTTACCCAGAATTTTACAAAATACAGAATAAGGCCAAATATGACCATTTCTTCGCCTCTAAGGCCTCGGATGCGTCCCATCCCCGGCAAACCTTTAGAACCTGAAATGGTTATTCCCAAGACAAGGTGAGCAATGCCTAGTAGTTGAATTTTCCTACATGGGTTACTCCCCACCTAAGTGCTCATGCAATGGCACACCAAACATTCAAGTAAAACATATATGTCCCTACTCAAATGTCTACATGATATGGATGAGAATGTGACTCACCCTTTCCCACTTCTCGAGCCTCATTGACTCCCTCACACATGCATATGCCAAGTGTGAAAACACTGCCTTCGAAACAAAAGGTTTTTGTTTTAGAAAACACATTGGTCAATCTCCGATATAATATTATTGGTCAATTCTCTGAACAAATACGTTGGACAATCCTCCGAGGTGAATTGTTGGACAACTCTCCGAAACAGTTCATTGGACATCCTTCGACATGAATTGTTGGACAACTTTCCAATGCAATTCTTCGGACAACTTTTCGATATAATTTCTTTTTCTTTTGGACAACCCTTCGATATATACACTTGTGGATATACTCCAATAATTTTATTGTTTTGACAACTTCCGATTTTATTTCATGTCATGCACTCACACCTACAAGCTCTAGGTGCCCCAAAGGTATATGAAATGCAATATGCCATTTCATTAATAATTCATGTTAATATAATAAGCAATGCATATATTAACAAAATTTACATTAATAATCAACATGTTATCTACTCATGGAAATAACACAAACATCACACAAGCCCTATGAACAGTCCAACACTTTGTCTCGGACAGTCATGGACAACCCTAGGGATTTCACCATCCAATCCTAATCTTTGGAATTGAAAGCACGGCCATTAAGGCCTCAGAACATCCCTATCCATTCGAATGACTCTTAGCCAAGGAATAAAACAAGTAGGAGAAAACCCCTACTTCTCGGTGTTTGTCGAAACTCCTCAACTCTGGTCTTGATGCGAAGCTCTAGCTGCGAGAATGAACTCTTCCTCTTGCTCCGCCTGAAAACGCCGGTCCGATCGTCGGAAAATCTAGAAAGAAGCTAGAGCTTCTCTCTCTAAAAGCTCTCTCTTTCCTTCTTCCATATTTTCTCTCTCCTTTTCCTTCCCTCCCCAAACCGATTAGGTCAAGAATGGGGTCAAGTGAGATGTCCCTTCACTTGCCACTTGTCACACTCTTAGTGGCTCCTTGGATTCCCCTCTTATCACCATATCCATTCACTTGGAATCTCATCCAATGACATGATGCCACATGTCACCTATGGCCCACACTTGAGCTCAATGTTTGGTTCATCACCCACATGACACGTGGCGCCTCATGGGCCATTCATCACATGCCAAGTGTCCCACACTACCCTCGGCACCTCGAAAAACTTGAAATTCCGACTGTCTCGGAATTCAACAAAATTCGACGTGTTAGCTAGATTTCGTGAGGCGATTTCAACGATGAAGTCCGTTTTGCCATCCAAGACGAAAATTCCGATTTTACCGAAATTAATGCTTTACTACTTTAAATCTTGAATTTTTCTAGGGTTTACAAATAATGGTAAAATTTAATCTTTAGTAAATTTCTTATCAAATTGATGTATATATAATCAATTTAATATATTTTTGATCATATCTATCTCTACTTCAATGGATCACTTGTAATACATTATTGTCACCGTCTCTATATATTTGTAAGATATTTAGTACTACAATTTTATCGAATGGAGGCCCATCTATAAATGCCTTCACCTACATCAAATAGATATTGACATGGGTGACTAATATAATATGAATACTTGGTCAAGATTTTTGATAACATGATGAATTTTCTACCTTATTGAAATTGAATATGTAATTGAAGTCATAAATTAAAGTTTTTAAATATGTTTTGGAATCAGTTAAGACTTTAAAATAGATTATTTAGGAGGATTTTTTTTTGGGTAAATTTAAAAGTTAATAATACCTATCAAATTGAGCAAAGACTTTAAAACCAATTTAATATATTTTGATCATATCTATCTCACTTCAATTGAATCACTTGTAATACATTACTGTCACCCTCTTTATATATTTGTAAGATTTTTAGTACTACAATTTAATGAATGGAGGCCCATCTATAAATGCCTTCACCTACATCAACAGGATATTGATACGGGTGACTAATATAATATGAATACTTAGTCAGATTTTTGATAACACATGATGAATTTTCTACCTTATTGAAATTGAATATGTAATTGAAGTCATAAATTAAAGTTTTTAAAGATGTTTTGGAATTGAGTTAAGACTTTAAAATAGATTATTTAGGAGGATTTTTTTTTTTGGGTACCGAAAAGTTAATAATACCTATCAAATTGAGCAAAGACTTTAAAACCAATTTAATATATTTTGATCATATCTATCTCACTTCAATTGAATCACTTGTAATACATTACTGTCACCCTCTTTATATATTTGTAAGATTTTAGTACTACAATTTAATGAATGGAGGCCTATCTATAAATGCCTTCACCTACATCAAATAGGATATTGACATGGGTGACTACACATAATATGAATACTTGTCAAAGTTTCGATAACACATGATGAATTTTCTACCCTATTGAAATTGAAGGTATGTAATTGAAGTCATAAATTAAAGTTTTTAAAGATGTTTTGGAATTGAGTGAAGACTTTAAAATAGATTAATTAGGAGGATTTTTTTTTTTTTGTACCGAAAAGTTAATAATACCTATCAAGTTGAGCAAAGACTTTAAAACCAATTTAATATATTTTGATCATATCTATCTCACTTCAATTGGATCACTTGTAATACATTATTGTCACCCTCTTTATATATTTGTAAGATATTTAGTACTACAATTTAATGAATGGAGGCCCATCTATAAATGCCTTCACCTACATCAAAGAGGATATTGACATGGGTGACTAATATAATATGAATACTTGGTCACATTCTCTGATAACATTATGATGAATTTCTTTTCTACCCTATTGAAATTGAAGTGTATGTACTGAATCTTATAATTAAAGTTAAAGATGTTTTGGAATTGAGTGAAGACTTTAAAATAGATTAATTAGGAGGATTTTTTCTTTTTTTTTTGTACCGAAAAGTTAATCATACCTATCAAGTTGAGAAAAGACTTTAAAACCAGTAAAGTACAGGTATTTATTTCGATTGTTTTTTCTTAATTTGGAATTGACTATACCTATAAAAACCATGGATTCTATCAAAGTTATACATGCATACAAATTATGCTAATAAACTTTAAATATGATTTGAATTTAGAAAAGACTTTTTTTTGAAAAAAAAATTGGAGAAGACTTAAAATGTGTCAAGTAGGACAAATTATTTTGTATTGCTATTAAGAAGGTGACGCTTATCAAATTGAGCAAAGACTAATTTAAAGTTAGTCAAATGATGATTAATTGCTTAAGAAGGTGGATTTTTTTTTTTTTTGTCCTATTTGATCCCTTCCTTCTTTTTTTTTCTCCCATTTTTTTGTGTAACTTGGGATGTACGATTCAATATAAGGGAAAGCGGAATTATATCAGATCAAGAATGAGGGAAATTGAATTGTGAGCAGAAAATAGGTTGTGAATGGAATTGGGGGTGGAACGGAATTTAGGTAGAATTGATGAAAGTGGTGACTAGGTTGAGTTCGGAAAAAATTCGTAAAAGATAGGCAAACCAAAAAATATAACTTGTTGCTCTAAAACCAAATGATACGAACCACGCCAACATGTGATGAGACTAGTGATCAAATTAATCTTGGAGAACCGCTTTGGTCTTCGGCTTGGGTGGATGAACTCAACTCGTCGTTTATAGCGCTGCAAGAACCTTGGTATAAGAAGATGTCACAATCAGTGATAGAGATCAGATTGATAAGTCTTTGATGAACGCCACGAAATAACCGATAAGTTCGAAAGTTATTTCAACAACCAAAGAAAATTTAACTCTCAAATTTATAAATTGTAATGTAAAGAATTCAAGGATAATACGCCTATAAATGACCCAAAAAATATGAAGAACAAACAAAATTCGGCCACAAAGGAAAGCAAATATTCGACCAAAACTAGAAAGGAAGGTGTAACATCCCGAAATATACCCTAGCAGTTTTCGGACTTGTTTAGGGTATATTATAAGCTAAATGGAAATTTTTGGGAAATAAAACGAGACCCGAATTAATTCAGAGTCAAGGGTAAAGTGGTAATTTACCACTTGAGGACCCAAAGGTAATAAAGCCAAAGGATGGGACAAAATAGAAATTTAATGTTATATGCCAAATGACATAATCCATAAGTTATATGCCATTATGGAAATAGAGAAAAAGATGGAATTGAAATTGGAAATGAATGGAAGGGGTTTAAATGCAAAATGAGAAAGTTAAAAGTCAAAATGGGTTTTATTTGAGGGCCAAACATGGCCTTATGAAATCCATGTTTTAAAGACCAAAATTGGTCTCATTTGAGGGAGAACCTGTGAGAGGAGAGAGAGAGAAAGAGCAAAGAAGAGAAAAAGAGGAAGAGGAAGAAGAGGGAGGAGCCAAGATCAAGCAAATCCAAGCTCCAAAATGGTATGGAACTACTAACCTTGAGTATGGATGCTTGGATTTTGTATGGATTACATGGAATTGTAAGCTTTATATGCTTAAATGCTTGTCTCAAAACCTAGGGGTTTTAATTGACGGTATCTTAACTCGGGATTCTGAAAATAGGGTTGATAAAACCCCATATGGTACAAGATAAACAAAGAATCCTCTCCTATAGGATGGATTCATGGTTAATTGAGAGTCTTTGAGTTAGGGTTTAGAATAAACCCTAACTAAACATCATGTTTGGTTTATGTATGGGTCTTAACCCATATTAGAAGGGTTTTGGAATAAATCCATGATGGATTTTTGAAGAAAGATATGAAATTGAAAGAGACATTGAATACAAAAGAGACTCCAAGATGAAATTGGAATTGTTTTGATGTGTGTTTGAAGTGTAGAAGTGATTGGGGATCAGTGACATGGAAAAAAGAGAGAAAACACCCATTCTGGGCACTTTTCGGGGACTCCTACCGGTAGAAGTTGAACTTGTACCGGTAGAACTTCGGTTCTGGTCATTTTTGGCCAAGTTCTACCGGTAGAAGTTAAGTTCTACCGGTAGAACTTGTTCTGGTTTTCCTGTTCTGACCAGTTTTCGTATTTGGCCATAACTTGCTCATTTCTTATCCGAGTTTGAGTGGATTCAAGTGGCTAAGTAAAATAGAGACTTCAAGGAGAACCAACTTAAAGAGAAGGCATCAAATGCAAATCTGGATCCTAAGTGATCTAAAAATCAACTCAAAGTGGAGCCATGTGCAAGAAAAATTCCTGCATCAGCTTTGGACATAGAGTAGTCCGGGTTGTTTCGAACGTAACTTGAGTTTCGGTGCTCCAAATCGGGTGATTCCAGTTGGAATAGAACCCTTATCACCTTAGATGTAAATGAGTATAAGGACATAGTGTCAAAATATGAAGTTAAGACCTCGGAAAAATGAGTAATACAAACTGTCACTAGAAAATTCAGAATGACTAGTTGGCATGAAATGCCATAACTTTAATTTGATGATCCGATAGGAATGATCAATTCCTAAGTAAAATAGATTCATAAAAGAATGAGAATATATGAATGAGGTGATCTCATAGACATCATATACTTCACAAGAAATATGAAGTGCTATAGGTAATAGGCATGAAACAAGGAAAAGTAGAAAATGAAAATGTAACATGTGTCTATGAAACATGAAAATGATTATGGAAAATGAAAATGAAAACGAATTGAAACATGATTGTGAACATGCGAGGCAATATGTCATGAACACATAATGTGGTTAAGGATATATGATTATTATCACTACAACTTAAAATGATAACAAATGAAACGAGTATACGTAAATGGGTATAAGGAATGAGTATACGTGATTGAATATGCGGGAATGAGTAATTTATGAATAAGTATATGAATGAGTATACGCTAATGAATTTATGACTCAGTATAAGGAATGAGTATACGTGAATGAACACGTGAATGAGCATTTATGAATGAGTATACGTGGAATGAATATGTAAATGAGCATATGAAATGTGTATATAGATCGTGATATCTTTGAAAAGATAATACGGAAGTGATATTAGAATTGAAATGTGATTAAGGATCGTTATGAATGTTAATTTTGAAATATATATGTATATATATATTGATTTGAATGATTGTTATTCGAAATGTCCTCTACTACACGTGTATTTAGGTGTGCATGTATTTGGACGATAAGTGAAATTACTGCATAAAAGTAAATTGATTTGAAATGTATCATTGAATGACCGACAGGACAGGATTCACCAACTGAATCTGTCATGAATGTCGAATTCTATAGCCATATGTGAGACGGTAATAATTGAATGCGAAATCACATTGCTAATGAATGATGCATAGCATGTGATTCACCAACCGAACTGGGCCGTGAATGCCTAATTTCTATAGCCATGTGAGACGGTATTAATTGAATGCTAAATCACATTGCTAATGAATGACAGATGCACAGGATTCACCAACCGAACTGGCCGTGGAATGCCTAATTTCTAGCCATATGTGGAGATTCGTGAATAATTGAATGCGAAATCAATATCAAGTATCGACCGACGTACGCAGATTCACCAATCGAACTGCCGTGAATGCCGAATCTCTATAGCCATATGAGACTGCATATTGAATGTGAAATCACATTACTAATGAATGACAACAAAAAGTGTGATTCACCGACTAACTGGCCGTGGGATGTCGAATTCTATAGCTATATGTGGAATCACAAACCAAAAGGGAAACGATGGTATTAAAAAGTGTATTTCTTTGTATAAGTATCTTTAAGACATAATTTAACATAAGAAAAGGCATCATTTAGTAAATGCATGTATTAAGTGTGAATGTTACGGATGTTTTGACCCTTTAAATGGTCATGGATTGCCCGAAGGGAAGTAAGCTGCTTTAATTAAGAGGTCAAAATAGAATAACATAAACAACATGTTTTTGGAAAGATAATTGAAAAATGCTCTGAGTAAACCTGCCCGGCTCGATCCGCCTTCGTCGAAATGGGATTCGGTCACGACACTTTGAAAAGAAAATTTAATAAGAGCAAATAAATTGTTTTGATTGAAACGCCTGAGTAAACCGAAGCCCATTGATCCGCAACCGGTCGGGTAGGGATTCGTCGCGACACCTTGAAAATAAAATTAAATATAACGAAACAAAATGTTTTTAACCCGCATCCCGCATCATGAAACGTAAATTTCAACGGAGTTGATTAATGGCTTCGCCGTGATAATGTGGTAAGAGTCTAATATGTATGGGTATTAGTTTGATTTGACTCGTGAAAGGCTTAATATGACTTGATATGGCCCGACATATTGTATATGAATACGCTGTTTGAATATGATAGGATATGATATGCCATACATGTAGTAGATATGAGTTACAACCCGAAAAGACTTGACATGTGAAGTGATATGAACAAGAAAATGATAAGGAACTAAAAGAATAAAATCTACATGTATAATATGAGACGAAAGAAGTCAAATAAGAATAGACTTCATATTTGCATAAGTAAAAGTAAATGTAAAGATGTTTAATGCATATTGTTATTGGTCGTTAATGTCTTATATGTTCCTACTCAAGCGCAAAGTTTAAACACGGGTGTTCAATTCGTAGGTAATCAAGAGGAGATTAAGAGGATGTGTGACATTTCACACCAATCTGTACTGCCATTCAGACAGTGCTCACCAAGACTGCTCCGCGATTCTCGTCATATTAGATATGGATATGTAAGGCTTGTATAGAATGGATTTAGTATATGTGTATAATTCTTAATATATACCACTCCGATGGTAGTTCATTTTGTAAATGTAAATGATTGCTGGTTATTACAAAATGGTTTATATACCACAGATATAAGTTCAAATTAAAAAAAAAAAAAAAAAAAAAAAATAAGGAGTCCCAAGAGAGGAGCCGCGACCAAACCGTTCGATTCTAATCTGTCGGACTGGATCTGGGGCGTGACAGAAGGTAACTGATTCTAAACTACGACACTCTAAACATCCACAAATAAAAGAAACTAGATAATTTAGGACAAGACTTGTAAGTAAGCCACAAATTAGCAATAAATTAGCAAAGAATCAGCAACAAATCAACAATTTCAAATCGTAAAACAAATCAATAGTAAATTAACAACAAATCATGAGCAAGTTAGCTGTAAATTACCAAGTCAAAAACGCCCTAGCTCTTGGCCTTAGTCCGAATTTACTTTGATGACGTGGACCATCTTTGTTTTTTCTTTATAGTTGAACACCGAGCTCCACTTGTGCATCCTTGATTAAACGTTAAGGGCTTTAATCTCTTAACTCTAGCTCTTGTCATCTGATCAAGTGAGATTTTATGCGGATTCGCACTCCATTCCCTAGTCATGCCTCCATCATATGGTACATGCCCCAACAAGAATCGTTGACTCATTAAACAAAAAGACAAATTTAGTAAATGTTTTCCACCTATTATTTGTGGTGGTGGTCGTTTATTTCTATCTATTCAAGTGCTTATCAGAAGCATTGATGAATTTATTTTATTTTCATTTTTTTGTACTCTTAATAACTATTCACGTATCAAAGTCTAAGGTGAGATGATTAAATATATATAGAAGATATTGTTATCATTCCCAACCACGCAGATGAATGATGTAGTTTTTAAAATAAGTTTTATCTATAATGATTTATTTTAATCATTCCATATTTACATAGCTATTTAGTTTAAAACAATTATGAAATAACTAAAGATAATTGAAATTATTAAATTGTTTTAATATATTTTTTTTTTTTTTGCTTTTTAAGAATAGAAATTGATTTTTTTTTTGTACCGAAAAGTTAATAATACCTATCAAGCTGAAAGAAAGACTTTAAACTAATTTAATATATTTTGATCATATCTATCTCACTTCAATTGATAACTTGTAATACATTATTGTCACCCCCTCTTTATATATTTGTAAGATATTTAGTACTACAATTTAATAAATGGAGGCCCATCTATAAATAATTTCACCCATCAACAGAGGATATCGATAATGGTGACTAATTAAGACCGAGAAAATTTTAATTTTCTGAAAAAGGGTAAAATCGTAATTTTGATCAAAATTCAAAATTTTTCTAGATCTCGGATGATGAAACGGACTTCACCGTTTGAATTGCCTCATAAATCTAGCTACTACACACTTTCACAGTTCCCGAGATACGAATTTCATCGCTTTTCGAGGCACCAGACGGTGTCGAAACGAGTTTGAGAGACATGTGATGTGAAAAAAGTCACCTACTACATGTACCCATGTGACACATGTTGCATGAGTAAAGAGAGGATGAGATAAATGGCCTAGATCGCGCTGGCGTCAAAAAAGGGACAAGATGGAAACGTTAAACGCTATAACGATATCGTTGACGCACAACAGCGTCTTTCCAAACGAAGAACACGTGCCGCCAGAAAGGCAAAGCGAGGTTCAGACTTTGTAGTGACAGTGTTATCCTCTCCCATCGGCCGTCGTCAATCGCATCTCTCATCGGCGTGGTCTGCGTCGATTCACACCGCGAGGTCGTCGCGCCACACCATTTGTTGAGTCTGGTTGAACCCTAAACAGAATACAGGACTCCTTCACTTCAGGATATCTTGGCACTAAGTCAGCAGCTGCAAGTAATATGACACTCCAGCCTGATTCTGCATCCATCAAACCTTTAAACCAAAGTTTAAGAACCAAATTTCAGTTATCTTGAAACAAGATAACCCAGGCTTCACCGTCTCATGAATAGTGACGATTTTCGTGTGAAAATGTGTGTTGTAAGTGATTCAAAATGAATTGCTTCAGGGTTTGCAATTAGCCCATGTGAGCTAATTCTCGTGTTAATATGTGAATTAATTTAATAACATGATTTGTTGAATTAATTATGTTAATATATATGCATGTAAATATATTAGCATAAGTTCGTTGGAATTGGCATCATGCATTCCATATGCACTGGGGCACCCTAGAATATTAAGAGTGAGTGCATGACATGAAATTGAAAGAAAACGAAAATGTTGGTGAAAGGAATTTTGAAGGAAGATTTTCAGAAGAATTTCCTTGGAGAGTCGTCCAACAGATCACTTCGGATGAGGACCATGATTGTTTCGGAGCGTTATCCAGCAATCCGCCTTCGATGGTAGTCTAATATTTTACCGAATTCGGTAGTGAGTTTTCAAGAACAAAAAGCTTTTGTTTTGAAAACTGGATATTTTACTCTTATCTGCTTTTAGGTATATGTGAGGGAGCCTGGGTGAGGACTCGACATGGGATTGGTCATGTAGATATTCGAGTAGGTTCATGTAATCATTACGTGACACTCTGCCATGGCATGTGAACTTAGGTGGGAGTAACCCATGGTGGAAATTATCTCTACCGGGCTTTGCTCACCTCACAAGGAATCACCATTCGTGCAATGTGGAGCGATCGGGAAGTACACTCACTCGAGGCCACATGTTAATAAAGCCGACTGGCTTGATATTGTTGTATAAATATATATTAGAACTCTATAATTTTAGTATATGTTTGTATTAAGAGTAATGTTAACTCTCGAACCAATGTAAGATAAATAGTCGGATATTTTGTATATTGATAGGCCCAAGTGGCCATTATTTTACCGCATGTGGACCATGTGTGGTTATTGTTAACCATGGGACAGGCTTTGCACCTCAAGTGTATTCCCCGTGATGTTGTGCCGAGACTCGCCCGATTATGAGTGGTGCTCGGGGTTACCCGACATCCACACGATTATTTCGCCGTTGACTGATCACAACGAATACCCCGAGTTTAGCGTCACAAATTTGCACGAGCCAAGGTAAACGACACTCCTGAGCTCGGTGGGTGTAGAACATAGGTATACTAATACCTAGGGCTCGAGGGAATTGGGCCAGCCATAGCTTTCATTAAAGTGTAAGAACATTACAGCTCGTAAAGCTCGGGCGTTTAGGTATGCGATTACCTAGGCACCACGGGATGATTAGAACACCGCATGCATGGTGTTTTTCAGGTGAATGGTGTGCATAATATGAGTTGTTGTGTATGAATCAGGATTGAAATGGTATGCTCGTGAATAGATAGGAAAGATGTCGAACACTGTGGTCGAGAAAATGTAACCTTAGGGTGCTTGAGAAATTTGGACAAATGTCCAAAATTAAACGAAAAAAAAATAATGTGAAGAAATTTTTTTCTAAGGTTGTACAGTGTGTAAAACTGGAAAAAAAATAAAAATAAAAAAAAATAAATTTTAATAAATTTATTTGGTTTACTAGAAAATGAAAAATATGATGAGAAAAAAAAATTATGTGAAAAATCCGCCAGGCGTAGACCGGACGGGTTATCGCTTCATTTGAGTCGATACAAGGAATTGTCTGGTGATTACAAAGAAATTACGGGCGCAAAGAAGGCACACGGCTACGCCCAGCCATGCCCATGATACGGCCATGGCGCCGTACACGGCCAAGGGAGGCCAGCCAATGCTCCTACAGACGCGAGGAGGCAGAAATGGCGGCGCACGCCAAGCACCGCTTAGCAAAGTGTGTCGCGATAACACGCTGTATCGCGATTGTGAGGCGCAGCTAAGGTCGCGACACGGCCAGGACACAACCCCGCGGACACGCTACTGCACCACGATATCGCGGCCGGGGTCGCTACACGCCAGGCGCCTCGCGACACCCGGGCAAGCCTTAAAAACGGGCCTCGTACCGGGTAAGGTCGTGGATACAACTTCTGTATAACACGGCCGGCCCGCCAATGACCTACCGGGAGGGCTAATGACATCGCCTGTCTGATGCCACGATTACCTATTACCCAAATGAAGCAAAGATGCCTAGGCAGTGGGCGCGCAGCTGGTCGTGGTGTGCACTGTGCACCTTAACCCATTGACCTGCACTATTCTCGAGTCACATTGACACTGTTCATGAACACTGTTCACGAGGTTTTCAAAAATAAAAATAAAAATCAAATAAAGTCTTTTTAAATGAAATTTTCTAAAATAAAATTTTGTTGCATATGGACATAGTGTATGAAATGTCAGATATGAATAGTGTCTCGCGTCATGGTTTACACCTTGTAGATACCGTGATTGAATTTTTAACTTGCCATTTGACATGTGTAGATGGCTAGTAGAGTGGGCTAGGGACGTATGGCTGCCCACTGGTACTCGGGCCGCACCACTGCTGTTTAACCGAAGAGCTTTTGCTGAAGTCAGAGGTATTGCGGCGTCGCTATTGCACAGCTAGCGCGGCCAAGCTGCTATCGTACGTGATAAGGCAAATAGAAGCAGAGAGTTCAAGTAACCTTCAAAGGGCATATCATCCTCCGACATTCACAAGGGGAGGAGATCCAATGGTGGCAGACCATTGGTTCATGCAGGTCGAGAAGGTGTTAGAGACTATGGAGATTACCTCTGATACGACCAGGATTAGACTAGCTGCATTCCAGCTAGAGGGTGCGGCCTAAGTATGGTGGAACTGGGCAAAGACCTCTAGAGATCTAGAGGCAATGACAAGGGTAGAGTTCCAAGAGCTATTCATGGGTAAGTATTTTCCGGATACTGCTCATCACGCGAAGGCTCGGTGGAGTTCCTGTGAGTCAAGCAGGACTCCATGACTATGATGGAGTATGGCCAGATTCACTGAGCCAGCTGGGCTTTCGCCGATGACTACGCACACGCGACACGGCCCAGGTAAGGAGATCTCGAGAATGGCTAAAGCGTTCATTCGGGGAAGGATTGTGGATCACTATTAAGACATGGACTCTATGGCTTGGACCGCCTCGACCATAGAGAGAGATCGAGGATGCTCGGGAGCACCTCCGGATGCGTGTTAGTAGCAAGAGGAAGGAGTCAGCCTCTCTTCTAGTTCGGAAAGAAGTGAGGGCTTCTAGTCTCACGAGGGTTCCAGAGCCAGGCGGCCATCCGGGCTGACTGATTAGAGTTACCTGGCCAGTTAAGTGACGGTGTGCTACCATTGTCGCAGCCCCAAACATATTGGGGAGGGATCAGCCTGCAGACAATGGATCCTTGTTTCTGGATGGGCCAAGTAGCCCCGGGGCCGGCCAGTAGGACAGAGAGGATACAAGATATCCCTCCACGCTCCTAAGACAGCCGCAGCAGCCGCTCAATCTCAGTAGTCGCACGTGCACCTCCCATTACACAAAAAGTAAAGGAGGCTGTGCTATGGGCTGAGGCGGTGGACGAGACCCACAGCAAAGGACGCTAAGGGTCTGTGGGCGTGTCTACGCCATCATACCACCGGTTGAGTCAGCAGATAAGCTAGTTATACATGGTACGTTTTTGCTATCTCCCTATGGGCAAGAGTGTTATTTGATTCTGATGCGCCGCATTCATTTATCGTTACATCAATTTTGATAGAGTTGGGCTTAGAGGTTGAGGCCTCGATGAGCCCCCTTGTATGTGAGCCCCAGTAGGATTAGGTGATGATGGGGATGATATAGTCGGTCGCGGAGTTAGAGATCTCGAGGACTCACTCACAAAGTGGACCTCGAGGATCATGGACACGCCGAGTTCGATGTCATCCCTGGATGGAACGGCCGCATACCACAGAGTTGCTTATCACCTGTGGAGCGTAGGAGGGTTACCGCCACACACAGATCTGCATCGTGTTATGTTCTCGTGGGGACAAGCATGATATTTTACCCCAAACAAGGTAATGAAGCCCAGGTGTCAGGATGTAGCTAGCGTGTTGGCTAGCAAGCCTTACCCTAGAGACGAGGTGAGACCGTAATTTAGATCTACCCTCGAGTAAAGCCTACGAGTAATGGAGGATGTTTTTTCTGATAAGCCACTGGATCTTCGTAGAGGGTCAGAGACTTCAGATCGAAGTTACACCCCGGCACTTCGCCCATCTCTATGACTCAGACGGATGGCACCGCTTGAGTTGCAGTGAACTGTGAGTCCAAATTACTGTGGAGCTACCGAACAAGGGGTTCATTGAACGGTGCACTTCACCCGCGGGGCGCTCCGCTTTATTTCCATGAAGAAGAAGGACAAGACCCTTCTCGACCGTGCATCGACTACAGACAATGAATGGTTACGATCAAGAATCGGCACTCCATTTCCGAGGATCGACGATTTATTTGATCACCGAGGGAGCGCAGTCTACTCCTAAGATGACCTTCTCACCGTTACCACCGCCTGAGGGTTGGGGAGACAGATATCTCAAGACAAATACTCAAGACACGCCATTGGCACTTTGAGTTTACAAGGATGCCCTTTAGATCGACGACGGCAGAGTATCTACGGACCTCATGCATAGGGTGTTCCAAACCTTATCTGCACTCGGGCTTTGTCGAGTTTTTGTATACATTTTGACCTACTCCCAAATGACTGGGAGCATGGGTATCACTCGAGGATTGTTTTACGTTTGTCGAGACCACCGCTATACACTAAGTTCAATGCGCGGTTTTGGCTTACTCAGGTGATTTTTGGGACACGTGGTATCGCAGATCGCGTGTTAAGGGACCTAGAGAAGGCCGAGGTCGTGACGAAGTCGAGAGGTCGTGAAGCCGCCTTCGATACGAGCCGATCACCGGTACTCAGGAGATTCATCGAGATTTCTCCCGATTAGCGACACCTATAACGATCTCACCCGAAGGAAGTCAAGTTTGATCGGGATGACCGATGTGAGGAGGTACCCAGGAGTCAAGAGAGTATTTACTACTCGCTCCTATCTCTGACAGATCCCAGACAGGATGTGGGTACACAAGTAGGTCAGGATGCCTCAGGGCCTGATTGATGTGTTTTGATGCACCTGTGAGGGTAGTAGCCAGGTTCCCGTCAATGAAGAATCATGAGCAGAATTACCCCACACGACGGAGTCACGCCATAGTCTTCTCCTTGAAGATTCGCTCCTATTTATATATGCATCAGCTTCGAGGTGTACTGCACTATAAAAGTCTTAAGATACCACGCCAGCAGACCTCTCAATACAGGCAAACGCGGCATGGATGGAGTTCCTATAGATTATGACTTCACTTTGCATTACCATCCCGGTAAGGTAAATTGGTGGCTGATGCACTCAGCCGGCGTCAATGGAGCATCAAGCAGCGCTTCCCGAGGGCGGATGCTCGCATCGTGGGACTAGCCATGACGCGAAAGGCATATTGTGGCACGCTTGGGGAGTTTAGCTACATCGCTCTCATGAGTGAGCGATTTGAGTCCCAAGACAAGACGGAGATAAGGTCCATCGTGACTGTGCATGTCGCCGTAATGGGTGACGAAAATGGACTGTCCACGTAAATGGTAGTCTTCAGTATAAAGGACGAGTAGTGGTTCCCGCCTGGATCGATTTGAGAGGAGACTTAGGAGTTTCATCGCTTCTCGATTTTTCGTGGCATCCAGCACGGCAAGACGTACTCAGATCTTCGTCACCAATACGCACGGAGCGGGACGCAGAGACACGAGGGACTTTGTTCAACGATGTCTCACGTGTCAACAAGTTAAGGCCAGTCGAGCACCGGCCGTGAGGGCTACCCAGCCATCGAGGTGGTTTCGAGTGGAAGTGGGAGCACGTCACGATAGATTTTGTGACCCATTTTGCCACGACACCACAAGGAGCGCGATGCAGATGCGATAGTGGATCGGCCACAAAGTCGACATTTTCTAGCCGCGGCGATGACTTTCAAGCATTGGAGAGATTCCGCCGCTTGTATATTCTAGGAGATAGTCCCACGCATGGAGTACCAAGATCCATAGTACCTGGAGCAGAGACCGACAAGCATTCGTGCACTTTGGAAGAGCCTTTCCAAAAGGCTAAGGGCACACTAACGACCATGAGTACAACTTTCCACCCATGCATGCATGGTCAATGAGAGGATTTACATGTGTGTTAGGAGGACATGTCGCGAGCATACATTCCGGGATCATAAGGGTAGCCGGGAAGAGCACTTGCCCTAAGGGAATTCGCCTACAACAACAACAGCTTATCGCTAGTATACGATGGTACCATATGAGGCATTGTATAGAGGCCAGCAGATCACCGATATGTTGGACCGAGGTGGGAGAGAGCTCCATCACTGGTCCCGATCTCGATTAGGAGACACCTCCGAGAAGGCGACCTTGAGGCGACAAAGAGTCTTCTCATGGCTTAGGAGCCAAATGTGTAAGAGCTATGTATACGACGTCGAGCCTTAGAGTTCGAGGTTGGAGATCACGTCTTCTTGAAGGTGATGCCTAAGAGATGAGTGGTCAAGTTTGGTAAGCGAGGGAAGCTATCGACTAGGTTCATCGGGCCCTTCGAGATACTAGAGAGGGTAGACACTCTTAGCTGCACGGCTACGCACGCCTAGCTCACAGTGTCCACGAGGTATTCACGCCTCTATGCTCCGAGGTACACCCGCATCCAAATCATGTAAAGGGATCGGGGAAAGATCGAGGCCGACACCTGATGGGACCTTCGACGAGGGACCAATGTGCATTATGGATAGTCGGGATCAAGTTTTGTGACACAAGACCGTGAGGCTAAGGTAATGGCGCAGGGTGCTATGGCAAAGATCAAAGGAGGGAGGGAGTCAACGTGGGAGCGTGAGGACACGACGCGGCCACCTCTTCTCGCTTAGGATGAAGGTACGTGGTTTAGTCGCCATCACTTAAATGACTAGTTTACATGCATGGTATAGTGCACGCTGTATATGAATGTGAGTTATTGTGATTGTCCAGAATTTCGGGACGAAATTCCTTTTAAGGAGGGAGAATGTAAGACTCGAGAAAATTCTAATTTTCTGAAAAAGGGTAAAATCGTAATTTCGGTCAAAATCTGAAAATTTTCTAGATCTCGGATGACGAAACGGACTTCACCGTTGGAATCGTCTTGCGAAATCTAGCTATCAATGCCGACTTCACAAATCTCCGAGACAAATTTAATTTCACGTTGAGGCACCGTACGGCGTCAGAAACCGCTCAGAGATACGTGATGGATTAAAGTCACCTACTACATGTACCCATGTGACACATGTTGCATGAGTAGAGAGAAGATGAGATGAATGGCCTAGATTGTGCCAAGTGTCAAAAAATCAAGAAAAGGGACAAGATTGGAATTATGAAAATGTTAATGAGAATAAAGACAAAATGCAATAGTGTCTTCTTCTCCAAAATTGAAGAACAAACATGCAAACGGCGAAAAGGCAGTAGTGCGAGGTTTTTGTGATTTTGTGAGAGAGAGAGAGCCTATTCTCTCTAGATTCTGTTGCCTGACCGTCGGTTTCCCGACTGAGCAAAGTTAAGCAAGCCGATCTACGCTGAGGGCCATGGGACACCACCTGTGGAGTCTCGACAACTCCAAGAGGTAGGATCTTTCCTACTGTGATATTCTTGGCTAAGAGCCATGTTTATGGTTAGGGATATTCTGAGGCTTGATTTAGCCGTAAATTCGATCTCAAAACCTTTGAACCGAGTGGAGAAAATCCCAAATTGAGGGTCACCGTGAATGCTGCCAACCCGAAATTTCACTGCTCATGTGAATAGTGACTTTAGGATTTTCGTGTGAAAATGTTTGTTGTAAGTGATTCAAAATGAATTGCTTGTGTTTACTAATTAGCCTATGTGAGCTAATTAAAAGTATTATGGAATTAATTTGATTTGTTGAATTAATTATGTTAATATATATGCATGTAAATATATTAGCATGAGTTCGTTGGAATTGGCATCATGCATTCCATATGTACTGGGGCACCCTAGAATATTAGGAGTGAGTGGATGACATGAAATTGAAAGAAAACGAAAATGTTTGTGAAAGGAATTTCGAAGGAAGATTTTATGAAGAATTGCTCTTGAGAGTCAGCCCAATGTATCACTTTGACAGGACTATGACTATTTCAGAGCGCATCCAAAGAATTCGCCCTCGAAGGGTAACTAATATTTTACCGGGCTCGATAGTGAGTTTTCAAGAACAAAAGCTTTGTTTTGAAAATCGGATATTTACTCACATTCATTTAAGCATATGAGAGAGTCGATGAGGACTCTGTATTAATGGATCAATATGTAGACATCATCTTCGAGTAGGTTCATGTAATTGCTCGGATGTGATTGTTTACCGCGGCATATGCACTTGGCTGGAGTAACCTATGTAGGAAATTATCTCTATCGGGCTTTGCTTACCCCGTCGAGGATCACCATTTTAGTGCAATAGGGAGGACGTAGAAGACGACACTCACTGAGGTCACAGGTTAGAAGAAAGCCGACTGCGGGCTTTTATATTGTTGTATAACATATATTAGAACTCTATAATTTAGTATATGTTTGTATTAAGAGTAAATGTGTTAACTTTTGAACCATGTAAGATAGTTGGCTGGATATTTTGTGAGTATTGATGCAAATAAGTGACCATTATTTTACTCGCACGTGGACTCAGGTGGTCATTGTTAAATCATTGGGACAGGTTTTGTACCTGGATAGAGCCCCCGCACAAAGAGAGCCTCATCATTTTCATGAGTGGTGTCGGGTTACCCACATCCAATATTCCGCTGGTTGACAGTTGTCACCGTAGCACCCCCGGTTTGTGGGCATCACAATTAATATAATATGAATACTGTCACATTTTGATAACACATGATGAATTTTCTACCCTATTGAAATTGAAGTGTATGTAATTGAAGTCATAAATTAATGTTTTTAAAGATGTTTTGGAATTGAGTGAAGACTTTAAAATAGATTAATTAGGAGGATTTTTTTTTTCTTTTGTACCGAAAAGTTAATAATACCTATCAAGTTGAGCAAAGACTTTAAAACCAATCAAATACAAGTATTAATTTCGATTGTTTTTTCATAATTTTGGAATTGACTATACCTATAAAAACCATGCATTCTATCAAAGTTATACATGCATGTAAATTATGCGACAATTTTTTAAATATGATTTGGAATTTAGAAAAGACTTTTTAAAAAAAAAAAAAAAAATTGAGCAAAGACTTAAAAATGGGTCAAGTAGGACAAATTATTTTGTATTGCTATTAAGAAGGTGACAACAGTTATCAAATTGAGCAAAGACTAATTTAAAGCTAGTCAAACATGATTAATGTTTTAAGAAGGTGATTTATTTTTTTTGGCCTATCTATCCTTTCCTTTCCTTTTTTTTTTTCTTTTTTTTTGTGTAACTTGGGATGTACTTGCCTAATATAAGGGTTTTTGAATTATATCGTATCAAGAATGAGGGAAATCGAATTGGGTGGAGCAGAAAATAGGTTGTGAAATGGAATTGGGGTGGAACGACTTAGGTAGAATTTGAGAAAGTAGGACTGGTCGAGTTCTAAAAAATTGTGAAAAGATAGGCAAACTAAAAAATATAACTTGTTGCTCTAATACCAAATGATACGAACCACGCCAACATGTGATGAGACCAGTGATCAAATTAATCTTGGAGAACCGCTTTGGTCTTGTAAGACCCGAGAAATTTCAATTTTTGGAATAAGGGAAAAATCGTAATTTTGATTACAAAATTATAATTACGGTTAAAAGTCCGTAATTAATTCTCTAGATCTCAGATGACGAAACGATTGCACCGTTGGAATCGCTCTCATAAATTCCAGCTAGCGCAGAAATTTCGTGAATTTGCCGAGACAATGAGTTTCCGTGACAAGCTGAGGTATCGCGCTGTGTCAGAATCTGCCATGCGACGAAAGCCATATATAACATGTACTCATGTACCATAAGTGGTATGGAGTAGAGAAATGATGAAAATGGACGTCGAGGTGAAAAGCCGAATATCAAACTGAAAGAGGGACATAATGGGTATTATAGAATTTGATTTTTGTCACAAAAGACAAAAGAGCAAATAGTGCTCCTTCTCCTACCTTTAAGCCAAAGCAAAACGTGAGAGGCTTTATCTGGAGATGCAAGAGTTATGTTTTCATTTCTGTATAGAGAATTCTCACTTTCTCTCTAGAAATACACGCGATCGGACCGTTGGATTTCGACTGAAAGCAGAAGGGAACGCTCTCACGCGGCTGTGCTACGCGTGACCCTCGGCCTGGCGGTAGTTTGACAACTCCAAGAGGTAGGATTTTCCTACTTATGCTTTTATTCCCATTTTTAAGGGTTTTTCCACAAGCTGTTGGTTCGGTGCCGTGAGGTTGTTCTTCCGATCTCGTCTCAAAACATGGGACCGAATGTTGGAATTTTCGGGATTTTCTCTCGTGGCCGTGATCGCCTGTAAATTAGCGTAACACCCCGTCCCGAGAGAGTGTACGCATACGATAACAGAGGTGGGTGTATAAGAGTACCAAGTGTCACATTGTAGTATTTGGGAGATGAAATTAGAAATTATAAATTTTGGAACCTGGAATTTGGTACTTAAACAAGGATACAATTGTCATTTAGCAAAAAGGATATGTAAGGCATAATTTAAATTAGAGACGGGCCATAGTAGGAATTTCCAAAAGTCGGATTTGCACTACGAAATGGCGCCGGCGATAATTAATTCGTGTTTTAAATAAAGAAATAATAATAATGAACTGCCGAATAATTCAGAAAGTCTCGAAAATCTCAGATCTCTGATGACGAAACTGGACCGCACCGTTAAGTTCGCCTCGAGAATCTTAAATACCTGTAAAAGTTTCGTTAAATTCCGAGACCGTCGGAATATTTTACGAATTTCAGCAACCGTTAAGAGGCTTAAACTCCGAACCCGATTTTAAAATCTCGAAAAATTGCAAGTATATAAAGAATATTCATTTAAGATAAATAAAATTGAAACCGGAACAAAATAAATTATTTCGGGGCTTAAACGGACCAAGAATGTATAAAAAGGGACATGTGGGTCCCACATAAAAAAAAAAAAAAAAAATAAAATCAAAACATTAAAACAAATAAATGACTGACTACAGAAGATAGAACTCGTACGAGAGAAAGGCGCATTTTTTGAGTTTTATTTTTCTTTTTATCTTCTTCTCGACACAAAATCAGACTGGCCTGATTGGCCGGGATAAACACGAAAAGTGCTCTACGCGATTTAGGGCTACGCGCAGTTACTCAAAAACACAGATTTCACCGAGAATTCAGGTAAATATGCTAAAACCCAAATTTTTGCCAGATCTACGCCTATTCTAAAGGGTCCTGCGCTTTCTAATCAAAAGAGGGTAGTTACTCACGCGAAGAGAGCTACATATGGACACCAAAATTCAAGCTGGTCAAACTCAAGAGGTAGGAAATTTTCCTACTGCTATTTCGAGCCTAAAGACTATATAATGGCTTGAATAGACTTAGAGCTTATAAATTTCGCTCCCAAAATTTTTTGGGGATCAGCCAGTGAATTTTGCAAATTTTTGACTATTTCTGGACAGTCCTGTTGAATTTCGGATCAAGCTCGACGCTTTGGTTAAAATTTCAGGATTTTATTTAAACAGTCCGGACAGAATTTTCAGAAATGTTTTCGGGTGTTTTTAGACTATATGGAAAGTCCCTTTAGTTTAGAATCCAGCCATGCCCGTGAAATTACATTCGTACCACATATTTCCTCGAAAATTTTAATTTAAAGACTATGTGTAAATTCCTTGCTTTGGCTGTGGCCGACGTGTGTGATCTAATACATCGAGTGTGTAGTTAAAAAGCAAGGCGCGGAAAGTTTGGAACTCGTGCTCAAGTTTAGCAAGCAAAGATGTGAGTGTTCTAAACTCATTTTCCAAATACTAGTGTATTATTATTATTATTATTACAAACTGTTTACACTGGTATTTCATGGTTTTGATTGCAAACAATTTTCAAGAAGCAAGCAATGAATTAGAAAGCAAGCAAATGGTTTTAAATTGTAAAACCATTTTTCAAAGAGCAAGCAAGCAAGGAATGTTTGTGAAAAACAGGCCTTCCCTAGTTCTAAGCAAGAAAACCGGTTAGAGCCCCCGGGGTGACGTGCACGGTGGTGTTAGGATCTCATACATGCATTTTAGTTTTGGCTCGGGTCGGCAAACTTAGGACATAGCATCATGCATTTAAAGGAGATCAGCGGCACGTGCATGTGGAGTATATAAGGTTATGAGCTCTAACTAAATTACGGTGATGGCGACTCCAGTCAATTCCACCATATTCACCGAAAGGTGGATGGACTCCAGTCCTTCACCGCACGGTCGCCCGTGCCCGTTCACTAGTATAGTAAGTGGTGGCCAGCCCAAAGTTGGTCAGATGTTTCGCTATTACGCGCGCTTTGAAAAATCAACTATTTGTCTCTGGCCGCCTGTGCCCGGAGAGTTTTAAAGCAAACGGTTGAGCCCAGCCCCCGCTTTATTTTTTAAAGAAGAATGCGGTTGAGCCCAATTTCGCTTTTATGAAAGTTTTGAGAAACTTTTAAAGCAAAAGGTTTGTGAAAGGTTTTAAGAATCCTTTTCAAACAAGATAAAGAAAGCAAGCAAAGAAATTGAGAAGTTTATAAACTTCTAAGCAAGCAAACAATAAGAGTTTTATAAGCTTTTAAAGAAAAAGCAAAGCAAGCAAGTAAAGAAAAGTTTTAGAAACTTTTAAACGCAAGCAAGTACAAAAGCAAGCGTTGTTAAAAGTTTTGTAAACTCAGTGCTGTTAAAAGCTTCGAAAATAATCAGAAAAGAGAGTTTTACATTTTTAGATGTTTCTGAAAAGCAAAACGCTTTTATAAAAGCATACACTAATCGAGCTCGCTTTTAGCTCATTATTTTGTATTTAAAACTATTTTCCGTGCAATGCACACTCCGACGCCGGGAGCCGATTAGGATTCTCCCGACATTTATATCAAAGGCTGTGAAATTAAGAATATCAGGTAAGGAAATACTTAACTTGTATAATGGAGCATATGTATGTACATAGAGTAGTTTTGTGAGAATGTGTTGGTATGTCAAGGCTATATTTTGATATAGTGTAAATTGAATGGCTGATTTGAATTTGACTATGTGCAGCCGTCATGCTGCCGAAGTTTTTTCGCTGCTAAGATTTTACTAAATCCTAAGTTATAAATAAAAGAAAAATTTTTATATGAGGTTTCAGCAAGCAATACGGCTTCGCTTCACAGGAGTTTCTAGTCGTTAGAGGTAACGCCCGGGATTTCGTGGAGGCAGACGCCCGGCCACGAGGGGGCGGTGTGTCAACATGGTATCGTGTAGCATAAGTATTAAGTAACCATGCATGTTTAAGTTCAAAGTACATACATATCAAGTGATTCAATAGTTGAGTTTTGGTAAATACAACACTATGTCAGGAAGAGGACGTAGAGGTCGTCCTAGGAGAGTCATTCCAGCGGTTTCTGAGCGTCCTGAAATACCTGTGAGAGATGAGCACGTAGTAGGTTCCACTACCGCTCTATAACCGGGCCTCCAGCCAGCTAGGTCAGCCGGATTCATCTAGGCCACCGTAGGGAGCTCATGCCAAGATTGTTTACTACAGAGCAGGCATGACAGTAATGCAGATAGTAGCCATAGCTTGACCCACAAGAAATAAGAACCTCCACTGTTAACTCCAGAGGTTCGAAGAACCCTGGAGGTCGACAGAGAGAGTACATATGGGCGCCAAGCCATACATATGACTAAGAAGTATGAATTTTGTGAGGCACCGGGTTATGGTTAGATAAAGTAAACAAGATTTATGGAGTTATGGCCGACTTGATGAGCAAAGTGGTCTTGTTCTTCCGCCTTTCCATAAGACAGTATTAAAGATCGGGTGGATGTCCTAGAAAGAAGGTATCCGGCTGAATAGCATGGGACCAATTTCATCAGCAAGAATTCATCACCGATTCTTTCCTCAAAGTCATAAGGATTCAAAATCGAGGAGTTCTTCAAATTAGAACAAAAGAACATGTCGCTAAGGTCGGGAATATGAGAAGAAGTTCTCACTAGTTAGATTGGTTCCTATATTCGCTTCTGATAGTCCTCGGGCGCAAAGGTTTTTATCGACTACAAAGATAAGATCGGGAGCGCATTTATCGCATTCCTCGTAATAGATCGGGACTTAGTAGAGGCCGCCTCCGAGAGTCGAGCAAAGTACCACAGCTATGCATCGAGTAGGCGTGAAAGTAAGAGTAAAGAGGAGGCACTGCACGTCCCAACAAAGCTCAGATGCACAAGAGAAAGAGGAAAGCAAGAGAAGAGGTTATGTGAGGCCGAGGTGCAGTCGAGGAGCTATCTCAGTCAGGGACCGCGAGGCCCTGGGCCGCTAGCTGGCACCTGCAGTATTACTCCCCAGATGTTATATATGCTCGAAACGACACCATGGGGAGTGCAAAAGATTCAGTACATGGTGTTTCCACTGTGGCCAGGAAGGCCATTTCATTAGGGGAGTGCCCCAACATCAGCGAAACATCAAGAGCGCCTAGCTACCCCAGTACCAGAGATTAGCACACAGAAGTCTTCAGGGAGAGGTTTCCCAAGCAGAGGGGCCAACACAAACAGTAGAGGTGGTCGGTATAGGCAAAAACAAGGCTCTGTGGATACAGACAGAGTCCCTTGACTCAAAGCCGCAGAGTATATGTCGTGATTCCGCCAGATGCTGGACAGCCCCGCATGTGGCTACTAGTATTATTTCTATCCTCGACTACGATGCATATACCTTTAATAACAAATTCAGAGCCACGTGATTCATTCACACCCAAGCCATTCTTAGATCGTTTTCAGATAGAGACCCAACCATTAGAGGGTTGTATGAGAGTGTCCCTTCCAGCTGGAGATCCGTTATTCTCGCATTGCAGTAGTCGTGAGATAGTAGAGTTCGACGTGGACAGAGTTCCCAATGACTTATGGCCTTAGATATGAGGGATTTGATGTGGTTCTAAGATGGATTGGCTATCTCGCCATAACCACATTAGATTGTTATAAAAAAGGAAGCAAAGTTGCATAGGCCAGAAAATCGTGAGGTTAAGTTCAGGAATATGTAGAGAGTTATCTTCCAAGATGATCTCTCGCATGACAAACAAGCAGTAGAATGCCGCGTAAGGGGTCACAAGGTTATCTAGCTGATGGTGGAAATAGGGAAAGGAGAGGGACTCGTGGATGCAGATTCCAAATGAGCCAGAGAGTTCCCAGATGTATTCCCGGATGATATCGCAGGCTTACCTCCAAAAAGAGAGGTGGAGTTCACCATTGATTGATCCTGTGGACTGAGCCCATTTCCATTCCCTCCCCATAGATGGCTCCTACAGAGTCAGAGAGCTTAAAGCTCGCTTTAGAAGAATTGTTAAGTATGGATCCATTCGACGAGCATATCCCCATGGGGAGCTCTGGCTCTTCTTCGTGGAAAAGCAAAGATGGGAGTTTGCTAAATGTATAGATTACAAAGTAAACAACAGTTACCATCCGTAATCGTGATCCACCCTAGGATCGATGGGAGTTATTTGATCAACCCAAGGATCTCGAGTATACCCAAGATAAAGGTCGGGTATCATCAGCTGAGAGTGCGTGAGAGCATGTACCTAAGACCGCATCTCGTGACACGCCATGCATTATGAGTTTTTGGTGATGCCATTTGGTTTGACTAATGCTCCTATAAATATGCATGGATTCGAAGAATCAGTATCGTAAATTTATCTCGGATAAAGTGTTCGTCATAGTTTTTATTGATGATGATCTAGTGTACTCAGTAGTTCGTAGGAACATTCAGAGCAGCTAAGGATTGTATTGTAGACCCTAAGGGAGCGCATAAATAGCGCAAGTTGAGCAAGTACGCTTTGGCGCGACAAGGTGGCATTCCTAGCCATGTCATTTCAAATTGACGGGTGAGTATGGATTCTCAAAATAGAAGCAAAGGGTAAATCGAAACTCGCAAAGAATGTGTCGAGGTCGGTTTCCTCGTTTAGCATGGTATTACGTGAAGTTTGTCGAGGGGTTCTCCAAGATAAAGAAACAATCGACTAAGCCGACAAGGAAAGATGTTAAGTATGACGGTAGATGTCACAAGAGTTTCCGGTGGAGTTGAAGAGTAGATTGACTTCAAATTTCCCAATAGCTTTACCTAAATGGGTTATGGATTTGTGGTTTACAGTGATGCTTCCTGAAAGGCCTTGGTTGTGTTTTTTGATGCATGATGGTGATCAGATATGCCTCTGTGTATTGCCTAAAGAAGCACGAGGAGCTCACCCTACACACGACTTAGAGCTTCGCAAAGAGTCGGTTTGCCCTAAAAATATGGAGACAAGATTTATATGGTGTTCCTTGTGATCTTACAGATCATAAAGTCTTCAATATATTTTCACCCAAAAGAGTTAAACCTGAGACAAAGAAGCATGGCTTGAGTCGACAAAGACTACGACTGTATTTATCGAGTACCATTCAGAAAAGCTAATGTCAGAAGCAGATGCCTCGAGTAGCGACCGTGAGGGTTCTTTGTCTCACATGAAATCGGTTATCTCCCCACCGTTGGTGGACCCGAGAACTCGGGTGATATCGAGGTCGAGGATTCAGAGCCTTGGTCAGCTATGCTCATGTTATCGGGTTTTCTCTAAAGGGACTGCATTCTACAGGCGTCACCGGATCCACAGATGATTAAGCTTAAGGAAGAGATAGAAAAGGAAAGAAAGCAGTTTCAAATCGTAGATGATGGTAATAATGATAGCTGAAAGGACAGAGAATGTGCTTATATGAAGAACCTAAGTAGAGACATTATGGAAGAAGCACATTCATATTGTATGCTATGCATCCAGAAATAAAATGTACGTGACTTTGTTAACACATCGGGTGGAACGGGATTTAAGAAAGAGATAGCGAAGCCTCGCTTTAGGTGCTCTAACCCGTCGCAGTGAAGGCAGATCAGAGTCTCGCAGGGAAGATACACTTACTCATTCCAAAGCAGGGAAACTATAAGATTACTATGGATTTTATGGGCGCCTCTCTCCACTCCGACTCGGGAGGCAAACATACGCGATATGGGTAATAGTTGATCGATTGACTAAATTTGCCCATTTTCTACCAATTAATGTTGAGGATTCATTGGAAAAGTTGGCCAAGTTATATGTAGATGAGATAGTGAGACTTCATGGGGTTCTAGTTTCGATAGTTTCAGATCGAGACCCCAGGTTCACATCCAGGTTTTGGCCTAGTTTGCACAAATGCTAGGTACTCGCTTCTTCTACATTTTTGAAGACAACATTTCATCCTCATGTGATGGCCACCAGAGATGACCATTCAGACGCTAGAGGATATGCCGAGCTTGTGTGGGCCGGAATCAAAGGAAGTCGACTCACTTAGCGTCTACTTAGCCTGGCCAACAACAAACCTATCGCCCAAGATAGAAATGGCTCCATTCAGCATTGTATGGCAGAAATGCAGGACTCAGCAGGCCGGGATGAGGTTGGTGAGAGAAGACTAGTAGCCTCCGAACTAGTGCCGCCAGATCACTCGTAGGAGTGAAAGTTGTTCGCGATAACTCCAAAGATGTTAAGAGATGAGAAAGTTATGCGGACAACCGTCGTAGAGATTTGTAATTCGAGATAGGTGACCAAGTATTTTTGAAGATTTCACCTTGGAAAGGTGTGTTGAGATTCGGAAAGCGAGACAAGCTTAGTCCGAGGTATATTGGACCTTATGAGATTATGAGCAAAGTAAGGCCAGTAGCTTACAAGTTGAAGTTACCCCCAGAGTTATCAAGGATTCATGATACATTCCATGTATCGATGTCACAGGAAATATATCCCGATCCTTCAAATGTATTTAGAGAGCAAAATGCTGCGCTTAAAGGAAAATTTATGAGGAGATAATTGCAAGCAGATTGTAGATCGCAAGGAACAGTGTGTTGAGAAGCAAAGTGGATTCCATTAGTTAAAGTCTTATGGAAGAATCAGTGAGAGTGGAGGCCGCTACTGGGAGCCAGAGGCCCGATGCCCGCCGCACTCCTTTCACTTATATTTTCCACATGAGGTATTTCCTTCTCTTTCTATTTCTTTTGGAGTTTAGTTTATTCATTTCGAGGACGAAAAAGTTCTAAGGGGGGAGGATTTTGTAACACCCTGTCTCGAGAGAGTACAGCATACGATACCGTAGGGTGTATAAGAGTACCAAGTGTCACATTGTGGTATTCGGGAGATGAAATTAGGAAATTATACCTTGAACCCTGAATTTGGTACTTAAAACAAGGGATACAATTGTCATTTAGCAAAAGGATATGTAAGGCATAATTAAGTTATAGAGATGGGCCATGTGAGGAATTTCAAAAGTCGGATTTGCAATTAAGGAAAGCCGAGGGGTGAAAGTATAATTAATGAAGTTTAAATAGTAAATAATAATAATGAATTGCCGTAATAATTCAGAAAGTCTCGAAATTCTCTAGATCTCTGATGACGAAACTGGATCAGCGCCGTTAAGTTCGTCTCGCTGAATCTAAGTGGACTCAGAAAAGTTTCGCATAAATTCCGAGACCGTCAATATTTTACGAATTTCTGTACCTGCAAGAGTGAAACTCGAAACCGGATTTTAGAAAAATCTCGAAAAATTGCAAGTATATAAAGAATATTCATTTAGGATAATAAAATTGAAACCTAAATAAAATAAATTATTTCGGGGCTTAAATCACTAAGAATGTATAAAAGTGACATGTGGGTCCCACATAAAGAAAAAGAAAAAAATAAAATCAAAACATTAAAACAACAAATGACGGACGGCGAAAGAACCCTGTGCGCAGAGAGGCAAGGGCGATTTTTTGAGCTTTATTTTTCTTTTATCTTTCGGGATGCATTTAAAATCCGATCGCTGATTGGGCTTGATAAACACGAAAAGTGCTCTACGCGATGAGGGCTACGTGTGAATACCAAAAACACAGGATTTTACCGAGAATTCGTAAATACGAAAAAAACCCAAATTTCTTAGTTTTTCTCGCATCTACGCTATTCTAAAGGGTCCTGCGCTTCTGATCAAAAGAGAGGTAGTTACTCTACGCGAAGAGAGCTACGCGTGGACACCAAAATCTTACTTTTCACAAACTCATGAGGTATGGGAAATTTTCCTATCATATTTCGAAAGCGTAAAGACTATATAATGGCTTCTGAATATTCTTAGAGGCTACAAATTCCCAAATTCCAAAATTTTTAGACTGAGTTTAGGAATTTTTAGGAATTTTTGGGACTATTTTCTGACAGTCCGGGTTGAATTTCGGATCAAGCTCCTCGACAGCTTTGGTTAAAATTTCAGGATTTTATTTAAATAAGCTCTGATTGCACTTTAAATGTTTTCGGGTGTTTTTCACTATATGGAAAGTCCCTTTAGTCTAGAATCTAGCCATATGCCTGTGAATGGCATTTGGGGCCCACATATTTTCTAAAATTTTAATTGTAGCACCAAGTGTGCAAATTGTTTGTCAGCCGACGTGTGGGATCTTTTTTAATAATATGCATCGGGTGTGTAAAGTAAAAGCAAAGTGAAAGTTGTGGAACTGTGCTCAAGTTTAGCAAGCAAAGATGTGAGTGTTCTAAACTCATTTTCCAAATACTAGTGTATTATTATTATTATTATTACAAACTGTTTACATTGGTATTTCATGGTTTTGATTGCAAACCATTTTCAAGAAGCAAGCAATGAATTAGAAAGGGGCAAATGGTTTTAAATTGTAAAACCATTTTCAAAGAGCAAGCAAGGAATGTTTAGAAAACACCTCCCTAGTTCTAAGCAAGAAAACCTGCCGAGGTATTCCGTGACGTACCTGGTGTTAGGATCTCATACATGCATTTTAGTTTTGCCTGGTCAAGAAACTTAGGGACATACATCATGCATTTAAAGGAGACCGTGGCACGCATGTGAGTATATAAGGTTAAAGAGCTCTAACTAAATTATGGTGATGGCGACTCAGTCAATTCCACCATATTCACCGGAAGATGATGCGGACCTGTGTCCTTTCCACCTATGACCGCCTAAAGCCCCGTGTTCACTAGTGGTATAGTAAGCAAAAATAGCCTCCAAAGGGTTGATGTTTTATAAGCATAATATACAGTTTTGAAAATCAACCATTGCTCCTTGGCCGCCTGTGCTTCCGTGGAGAGTTTAAAGCAAACGTTGAGCCCAGTTCCCGCTTTATTTTCAAAGAATGCGGTTTAAGCCCGTGTCTCTGCTTTTATGAAAAAGTTGAGAAACTTTTAAAGTAAAAGGTTTGTGAAAGGTTTTAAGAAACTTTCAAACAAGATAAAGAAAGCAAGCAAAGAAATTTTGAGAAGTTTTATAAACTTCAAGCAAGCAACAATAAGAGAGTTTTATAAGCTTTAAAGAAAAGCAAAGGCAAGCAAGTAAAGAAAAGTTTTAGAAACTTTTAAACGCAAGCAAGTACAAAAGCAAGCAAGTAAAGAAAAGTTTTAGAAACTTGAAAAGCAAAGAAAAGCTTCTGGAAAATAATTGTAAAAGAGAGTTTTACATTTTTTAGATGTTTTCCGGAAAAGCAAAACGTTTTATAATGCATACACTCACCGGAGCTCGCTTAGCTCATTATTTTTGTATTTGAAAACTATTTTCCGTGCACAGACACCCTATCACCGAGCTGATTAGGATTCTCCCGACATTTATATCGTCGTAATTAAGAATATTATGTAAGGAAATACTTTAACCTAGATAACTGATATATATGTACATAGAGTAGTTTTGTGAGAATGTGTTGGTATGTCGGGTTGTTTCATTTTGATATAGTGTAAATTGAATGTATACAGATCTGAATTTGACTATGTGCAAACACATCTTCATTTTTCACACAAGATTTACATTTAACCCAAGTTACATAAATAAAACAAAAATCTCTTGAAATGAGAGCTCAAGAGGCTAATGCGCCCTCACTCTCAGATTTCCAATGCCAGGTAAATCACCGGATTTCCTATGGAGCACGCACACTCGCCGGTAGGGTAGTCATTAGGGGTCGCTGGTCTCTTAAATTCCAGAATTTTTTACTTTAAATCATGGCTGAACATAAAGGCCTGAATGGGCCGCTTGATCAGCCCTAAAACATGGGACGAAAATTGTAGGAATTTTGGAGGCTTTTGGACTGTCCGTGACAGTCCAAACTCCAGTCAATGTTAGGTTGGAATAAATTATGCCTGGGTGTTTATAAGTATAGGAAATGGGTAAATTGGTTCAAAAGGTGAAACTAGAAACAGATATGTGAGTCGCCTCGTGACAAATTTCCATCACAAGTGCTCTGACCGGGAAAATTCACCCCAAAAAAATACTGATAAAAACGCCCATGTGCTTTTTGCATGAACTTGTATGAAATGAATGGTTTGAGTTGGTGTGGGGCGAAATCATTAGGCTAATGCTTAATGAGGATTAATATGAGGTCACAATTATATGGAATATAATTGTGCGTGAGCAGATATCGGGAATAAAATTAGATTCGCTTCACTTATATGGAATATAATCATGGAGCATGTGCCATCGGAGATGAAATTATGAATTGCTCAATCACTAAATTGGTGATGCTTGATGTGTTGGAATTACATGCGTGTAATTGTAGTCGATTTGAAAATATAAAGCTGGTCGAGTGATTTAAAATCTAAATTACTCGTATGATCATGAGCCCAAGCGAAAGCTAACTTTCATGTGTGCATTAATTAATTTACATGACATGATTGTGTGAATTGGTTGTTTTGTAAATATATGCATGTTTATATATTTACATGTGAATTAGATCAGATTGAATCAAGTAATATGTATTCCCCATATGCACTAGAACATCCTAGACTATAGGAGTTAGTGCATGAGATGAGTCTAGAAGAAAAAGGTTCTGGAGGGGTAGTCTAAAATATTAAATGGTTCCTGGAGGGTTGTCTAAAAAATGTTAATTATCTGAGGGTAGCCTTAAACTAAATAATATATCAACCGGCCTGAGCACCCACTTGATATATATTCATCTGAGGGTAGTCCAAACTAAATAATATATCAACCGTCTGAAAGGGCCCAGCTTGATATATATATATATTCATCTGAGGGTAGTCCACAAACCACACATATATCAATCGTCTGAGCTACTGGGGCTTGATATATATTCATCGGAGGGTTGCCCACTAATAACACAATAATTTCATACAAGGCTTAGCGAGTGTGAGAGAGTTCGTGAGACTCAGATCCGAGTCGGGTCATGCATATCTAAGTAGGATCACGATTTGCTCGAATGAGTGTCAACTGGAACATTGCACTCGCACTTAGTGTGAGTAGCCCACTTAGGGCGATTCTCCCATCGTGAGCTTTAGCTCACCCTGCCGTGGATTTCCCTATTTTATGTGCATGGTGAGCGTGCAAGAGGACGGCTCGGCCCAGAGATTTATCGGGTGAAGAAAGCCGATGTGGCTTTGGTGGTCATACGTATTAGAAACCCTTTACGTTTAATATATGTATTGTTTAAGAGTAAAATATTAACTCTTAACTATTTGTATATAGTTGGTTTCATAGTCAGCATGTACATCGAGTATCAAGCTTAGGCCCAAGTGGCCGATTGAATATATATTTCATATTGGACTGTCAGATGTATATGCGTGTATCAGATTCGCAGAGCCCTGCATAAAGGAGACTCGCCGATTTTCTAAAGTGGTGCCTGCAACCCGACATCCACTAGATTCGCGGTCGACGGTAGTCAACTGACCCCGGCTTCGGGGTGTCACAGGTCTCTACTTGATGGATGACCCTAACTCGCCGCTTATAGCGCCCGCAAGAACCTCGTATAAGAAGATGTCACAACTGCTGATGGAGATCGATTGATAAGTCTTTGATGAACGCCTAATAAATAACCGATAAGTTCGAAGTTATTTCAATAACTAAAGAAAATTTAACTCTCAAATTTATAAATTGCAATGTAAAGTGAATTCAAGGATACACGCCTATAAATGACCCAAAAATATGAAGAACAAACAAAATTCTACACAAAGGAAAGCAAATATTCACCAAAACTAGAAAGGAAGGTAACTTATTCTCCTAAACTGATAATTCTAAAACATCCACAAATAAAAGAAACTAGATAATTTAGGACAAGACTTGGTAAGTAAGCCACAAAATTAGTACAAATTAGCAAAGAATCAACAAACAAATCAACACTCAAATCGTAAAACAAATCAGCAGCAAATTACCAACAAATCATGAGCAAGTTACTGCAAATTACTAAGTCAAAACCAACTTTGGCCTTAGTCCGAATTTACTTTGATGATGTGGACCATCTTTGCTTTTTTCTTTATAGTCGAACACCGAGCTTTTCCACTTCAGGTATCTCTTGATTAAACTTTAAGGGTTTTTTTGAATCTCTTAACTCTAGCTCTTATCATCGGATCAAGTGAGATTTTAAGCGGATTCGCACTCCATTCCCTAGTCATGCCTCCATCATATGGTACATGCCCCAACAAGAATCGTTGACTCATTAAACAAAAAGACAAATTTAGTAATTGTTTTCACCCATTATCGTGGTGGTGGTCAGGTTTACTCATCTATTCATGTACCCGTCGCAAGCATCGATGAATTTATTTTATTTCCTTTTTTTTTTTTTTGCATTTTCTAATAACTATTCACATATCCAAGTCTAAGGTGAGATGATTTAAATTATTTAGAAGATATTGTTATCATTCCTAACCATGCATGAATGAAGGAAGTTTTAAAATAAGTTTTATCTATAATGATTTATTTTAATCATTCTCCATATTTACATAGCTAGCTTAGTTTAAAACAATTATGAAATAACTAAAGATAATTTGAAATTATTAAATTGTATATTTTTTTTTTTTTTTTGCTTTAAGAATAGAAAATGATTTTTTTCTTTTTTCTTTTTAAATAAAATATGATATTTTGAGATGATATCTTAGTAGTTTTTACTAATTTTCTTATGCCATTCTAAAAATAATGATACAAATAAGAATAATGATTAAAACTAGAATATCACATAATAAAGTTATGCGTAAAACATATTTAAAAATATAAAAAACAAATTAATTTTTTTTAGGTAAATATATAGATATTTCTATTTAGGAACCTAAAATATATCAACAAAATATCATAGCATGGTTACTAAAAAACTATTCTCAGTTATCTTTTCTAGAACCGTTTTGGAAAATGGTTACGAAATAGTGCCTTAATCTTCCTATTTTCATTTTTTTAAATAAATATTAAGTACTAGCTAATGAAAATACATTGTTATGTTTTTTTAACTTCTATTCACTTTGAAAAGTGTTATTTAAAATAATTTTGAAAGATAATTTTTAAAAATTATTCTTTAATATATATATATATATATATTTTAAAACAAAGTGAATCTGATATAATTTTAATATATTTTCTACATTTTACAATATGGTTTAAAATATTTTTTGATAATATTTTATTTTCAAGACTTTAATTTGTATAATTATTTTTAAAATAATATTAAAAAAGTGAATAAACTAAAAATAACTAGTGTTAAGTGAAAAACATGATACCATATTTTGAGTCATGTTTCGTTTTATTTATTTTCGCTGTTTTCCTATATCTTAAATTGTTATAAAAATAATTATACAACAAGAAAAAATAATTACAGCTAAAATACAATATATATATATATATATATATATATATATATATATATATATATATATATATATATATATATATATATATATATATATATATATATATATATATATATATATATATTATTTTAAAATATATTTAATAACAAAGAAGACAAGGTAAAACATTTACATTCTAAACAAATATTTGTTATAGAAAACATTATAAAATAATTTTTAAATTAGTTATCGATGTTTGACCCTCTCTCTATGCATATATATAGAGAGAGAGGGAGAGAAATGGTATTTTAAAAAACAAATAGATCAATGATCAACCATATTTTTACAATCTAAGTTGTCTTGAATCATTTTTAAAGAGTTAGGAAAGGTTGGAAAAAAGTTCCTTACCAAAAGTTTGATTAATTTACCCTATATTATCTCTCTCATTTTTCATAGTAAATTTTTTCTTTCTTTTGATATTTTGGACAAGCAAACATAAGATCATTGACTTCCTGCTAGCTAGGCAAAAACTGTAAAAGAAGTCGGGCATAGGTAATTATTTTGGTTGGTTTTGTACTAGAAGGTTGTTGAGTTGATAATAAATTTTAAATTTATTATTTGACAAAGAATTGGACGATTTGGCCTATGCACTAAAACATATGTTGGATCCCCAAGAATGACATGACTTTTTCTTTTCTTCCAAATTTCTTTGAGATCAATTAGTGTTAGATCTCTTTAATAGATATATCTATTTTCATATCAATAAGTCTTATATCTATTTCTTTGAGACAATTATTATAACATTTTTAATAGTATAATTTAATAATAAAACATGTGTTTGATTTTCTATGCTCCCATTGAATTTCATATTTATTAATTTTTTAAATATATATTAAGTTGTTAATATATATATATAACAACATATGTACAAGTAGTGTTTGGGAAATGGACTTCTTGTATCAACATTGAGCCCTCACTTCTTAAATAGAATTGTAATCCTTAATTTTAAACATGTTCTATTTGAAAGGGCATGGAGCAAAGGGAGTGAAAAAGGAATATTTTTAATTATTTCCTATGTAATTGCAATAGTCTATTTTAATTAGGAGTCAAGCATAGGTAATTATTTTGGTTGGTTTTGTATTAGAGGGTTGTTGAGTTGATAATAAATTTAAATTTATTATTTGATAGCAATTGGACAGATTTGGCCCATGCACTAAGCATATGTCGGATCCCTAAGAATGACATGACTTTTTCTTTTCTTCCAAATTTCTTTGAGATCGGTTAGTCTTAAATCACTTTACTATATATAGGGTATATATATATATATATATATATATATATATATATATATATATATATATATATATATTTTTCCTTTTATAATTAATAAAGTCTTACTCATTTCTGAGATAAATTAATAAAATTCTTTTAATAAATATTTAATAAGAAAACATGTTAGTTTCTGTTTGCAATGAATTACATTATTAATTTCTTTGAAAAGTATGATATTGGTTGTTAATATATATATGTATATATATAAAACAAGATAGCGCTAGTGTTTGTGAAATGGACTTCTTGTATCAACATTGAGCCCTCACTTAAAAAGAATTGTAATCCTTAATTTTAAACATGTTCTATTTGAAAGAGCAAGGAGCAAAGCAAGTGAAAAAGGAATATTTTTAATTATTTCCTATGTAATTGCAATATTCTATTTTAATTAAAAAATAAAAGTAATATTTTAAATTATTTGCTATGTAATTGTGGGTGTTTAATTTTATAAAAAAATAAGACTATTTTTGATAAAAGAAAATAAAACAAGTATGAAGTTGATATTACCTATTTTCAATTCCATTAATTAGAAAGGAACGAGGTAGTTAGTCAGAACACCAACTAATGGGAATGCCGAATGTATCACACTTAACTTTATAAATAAGTGTTTCATCCTCCCCTCATGTAAACCTTGTAATAGCTTCATCTCTACCAACTCAATAATGGCCCATGAATATCCTTCATCCTACTCTTTACTCTCTCGACTCATCGTCATTCCTTGCTTTTTCATATTTCTTCTTTTCCCTTTGTCTTCAATATCATCCTTCCACGTCATTTTCACGTCTGCCTCTGCACCTACCATTGCTATTTCAAAAGTTGAACAAGATCAAGAAGCACTCGCTCTTCTAACATGGAAGGTTAGCCTTGATAATCAAACCCAAGTTTTACTCTCATCTTGGTTTGGACGCACTGGCCATCAGTTTGGATGGCTTGTCATAGTCGTGAAGTGTCTCCGATTTAAGCCTTCGTAATTGTGGGTTTGAGAGGTACACCCAAAATCTCAATTTTTCATCTCTCCCCAACCTCTTACTGTTAATTTGTTCACCCCTCCAAGGAACCATTCCAACCAATATTGTAATATTTCCAAACTAATCACAATTCTTGATTTTGGTTCTAATCATTTCACTCGGTGTAATGGCCTCGAACAACTCGCTTTTTAACATCACTTAGCTTCTATCTTTGGCTTCTAATAATTTTAGAGGGTCAATTCTTCCATTTATAGGAATTTGAAAACTTAACAATTTTGCATCTTTATGAGAATGAGCTGGTCTCCATTCTCGCTAAATCGATTGTTAAGATCTCTTAATGATCTTCAATAATTGTCAACTAACAATCTCAATGTGTCCAATCCTCTCCTTCCATAGGTAACTTGAGGAATTTAACCACATTGTACCAAGATAGAACAAACTCGTCTGTCTCCATTCCTCAAGAAATTTGATTGTTAAGATCTTTAACGATCTGATCATCATTTAATAGTCTTACTGGTACAATCCCTCCTTCCATAGGTAACTTGAGGAATTTAACCACATTGTACCTTGGTGCAAACAAACTTTCTGGCTCCATTCCTCAAGAAATTGGATTGTTAAGATCTCTTAATGATCTTCAATTGTCAACTAACAATCTCACTGGTCCAATCCCTCATTCCATAGGTAACTTGAGGAATTTAACCACATTGTATCTTCATACGAACAAACTATCTGGTTCCATTCCTCAAGAAATTGGATTGTTAAGATCTCTTAACAATCTTGAATTATCATCTAATAGTCTCACTGGTCCAATCCCTTCTTCCATAGGTAACTTGAGAACTTTAACCACATTGTACCTTGATGCAAACAAACTATCTGGTTCCATTCCTCAAGAAATTGGATTGTTAAGATCTCTTAATGATCTTGATTTGTCATTTAACAATCTCAATGGTTCAATCTCACCTTCCATAGGTAACTTGAGGAATTTAACCACATTGTATCTTCATACAAACGAACTATCTGGTTTCATTCCTCAAGAAATTGGATTGTTAAGATCTCTTAATGATCTTCTATTGCTCAACTCAACAATCTCACCGGTCTTAATCCCACATTCCATAGTAATTCCGAGGAATTTGAACCACATCAGATTCTTCATGCAAACAAACTATCTGGTTTCATTCCTCAAGAAATTGGATTGTTAAGATCTTCAGTGATCTTCTATTGTCAACTAACAACTTCACCGGTCTAATCCCTCATTCATAGAATCAGGAATTTAACCACATTGTACCTTCATAGGAACAAACTGTCTGGTTCCATTCCTCAAGAAATTGGATTGTTAAGATCTCTTAACGATCTTGAATTATCATCTAATAGTCTCATTGGTCCAACTCTCCTTCAGGTAATTTGGAGGAATTTAATCCACATTGTACTCGATGCAAACAAACTATCCGGGGTTCCATTCTCAAGAAATCGGATTGTTAAGATCTCTTAATGATCTTGATTTTGTCATTTAACAATCTCAATGGTTCAATCCTCCTTCCAGGTAACTTTGGAGGAATTTAACCACATTGTATCTCATACAAAACAAACTATCTGGTTTCATTCCTCAAGAAATTGGATTGTTAAGATCTCTTAATAATCTTCTATTGTCAACTAACAATCTCACTGGTCCAATCCCTCATTCCATAGGTAACTTCGAGGAATTTAACCACATCAGATTCTCATACAAACAAACTATCTCGGTTTCATTCTCAATAGGCCTGGATTGTTAAGATCTCTAATGATCTTCTATTGTCAACTAACAACCTCACTGGTCTAATCCCTCATTCCATAGGTAACTTGAGGAATTTAACCACATTGTACCTTCATAGGAACAAACTGTCTGGTTCCATTCCTCAAGAAATTGGATTGTTAAGATCTCTTAACGATCTTGAATTATCATCTAACAGTCTCACTGGTCCAATCCCTCCTTCCATAGGTAACTTGAGGAATTTAACCACATTGTACCTTGATGCAAACAAACTATCTGGTTCCATTCCTCAAGAAATTATTTGTTAAGATTCTTAATGATCTTGATGTCATTTAACAATCTCAATGGTTCAATCCCTCCTTCCATGTGAAACTTGTCCCAAATTTTAACCCTTGGGCCTGGTCATAACAAACTCAGTGGTGCCCTTCCTTTGGAAATGAATATCACTCATTTGAATCTTTGCAATTGTATGAAAATAACTTCATCACAATTACCGTAGAAGATTTGTCTTGGTAGTGCACTCTCAGAATTGATCGCCGATGGGAACCATTTCCACTTCCGGTCCTATACCAAAGAGCTTGAAAAGTTGCACTAGCTTATTCAGAGTTCGGCTTGAAAGAAACCAACTTACCGGAGACATAGCCGAAAGTTTTGGTGTATACCCAAACCTGAATTATATCGATCTAAGCAAGAACAATTTTTATGCTTAGCTGAGAAACGGGGATACATACAAATTAACACACTCAACATCTCCAACAACAATATTTCTCGTGCCATACCACCTCAATCTTTGGAGAGCCACTCACTCATAACGATTTGATCTTTCCTCAAACCATTTGAGCGGGAAGATCCCAAAAAGAATCGGGGTATTTTGCCCTTATTACTGGACACGGTCGGGCCGACTAACAACGATCTTTCGTGAAGCATTCCTTTGAAATTGTGGGAAAATTAGCCGATCTTCAAACCCTTGATCCGGCATCGAACTTAAGCGGTCAAATTCCCAAAGAAATAGGAACTTCGCCGAAATTATCGCCCTGGAACTTGAGCTGAATCAATTCAGGATAGCATTCCCGACGAAATCGAAAGTCGCTTCATCTTTGAAATCTTGATCTTAGTCAAAATATCTTGGATGTGAGGAGATTCCATCGCTGCTGAGAGTTACGGTACCGAGACGTTGAATCTCTCCCATAATCCGCCTTCCCAAGACCATCCCACACACTTTGATGATCCGATAAGCCCGACATCCGGCCGACATCCTACAATCGCTTGAAGGTCCTCTCCCCAAAGTCAAAGCCTTCGCCTCCATTCAGGCACGAAATAAATAAAGGTCTCTGCGGGTAATAATGTCACTCATCTCAAGCCATGCAAATCAAGAAGGCCACGGTTCAGCCTTGATCATACTACTCCCTCATCAGGAGCACTCTATTGTTCTTATTCGCTTTTATTATTGGAATTTATTTTTCTGTTCAAAATCGAGAAGAAAACAACCAAGTCTACACTGGGCCGATGTCAAAGATCTATTTGCAATATGGGGACATGCTGATGGGGAATTGTTGTATGAGTTATCATACAAAGGAACCGACAATTTCAGCCCAAACATTGTATCGGCATTGAGGATATGGCACTCATAAGGCCGAGTCGCTAAACCCGCCGGCCGTTGTCGTGGAAAAGCCACTACCATCGATCAAGATGGTGGAGATATGGATGATTCAAGGCTTTCAAAAGTGAGATTCATGCTCTAACACGCATAAGGCATCGCAATATTGTCAAGCTTTTATGGCTTCGCCATTTGCCGAACTCATTTTTGATTTATGAGTTTATGGAAAAGGAGCTTCGAGAAACATTCTAAGCAACGATGAAGAAGCAAAGGTAAAAACTTGATTGGATTGTGAGGCTAAACATTGTGGAAGGGGTATTAAAGCTTATCTTATATGCACCATGATTGCCTTCACCTCCAAGAATTTATCGAGACATAACCAAAGAACAATGTTCTGTTAGATTCAGAATATGAAGCTCATGTCTCCGACTTCAAGACGGCCAGTTTATAAAGTTCCACCTCATCTAATTGGACTTCATTTGCAGAACTTTTGGTTATACCGCCTGTACCATTTTCTTAATTAGGCGTTAGTTATAATCGTTATAATTTCTTAGAAGAGCGTGAGAGCAGAAAGTGCAGCATGATGTAATCTTCTTAATTTGTAGAACTTGCTTACAAGATGAAGGTGGATAATAAAACGGATGTTTATAGCTTTGGGGTTGTAACAATGGAGGTAATTATGGGAAGGCATCCTGGTGAACTCATCTCATCACTGTTGTCATCAGCATCCTTCCTTACCCTCATCCTCATTCACGGCGGATCACGACCATCGGGTCGTTGAATGATGTTATGGACAGCTCTCACCTCCTTCGTGGATGAAGTGGTTGAGCCGAAAGTAGTGGTTAGTAAAGGAAGATAGCATTAGCATGCTTATGTGTCAATCCCCAATATCGGCCAACTATGCAACAGATTGAAAGAACACTCTCAATGCAAGGGCCACCACTATCGAAACCGTTTTCCATGATTACATTGGGTGAACTGCTTGGTCATGGAGGCAAAACTAGTTGACGGTCCTCACTTCTCCATGTGTATTTTTGTTTTATCATCCGTATCGATTGATTTTATTTAGACGAAAATCTTTTCTATGTCTCTCGCTTATAATTGACCAATAAATTGGTTGTGATGCCCTTACGACTATGTTCCTCTACTTCGAGGCTTGATCATCTTCTCGACTGCTATGTTTTTGGAGAGATCTGATACAATTCTTAGGTAGCCGGAAATGAAGTAATGCTCGTGTCTACATGTCCTATAAAGGGAAACCATACCGTATACCATAATGCATTGTGCTTTTATTTTAAGGCGTTTTTTTTTTCTTCCATTTTTCAACATTAGGTTTTTAATTTGTTTGTTTCTCGCTTTTGGTCATGTTTCTTGGTGATAGTTTGACTGCGGGAATTCATCCAAAGATACTCAGGAATGGTCGCTTGCCATACTTTGATGAGAGATTGATCCTGAACCATTGATGTCCTTTGAGACACAAGATGTTCTTTTTCCTTGTTGAATACAATGTTATTTGTTTTTATAACTTAGTAATCTACTGAATTGAGAAATGAAGTTTAGAGAATATCATTATTGTTTTTGATATTGTAATCCTAGGTATGGTCATTTTTCTACAATTTTTTTTTTTTTTTTTTTTTTTTTTTTGAAACAATGGAATGAATTAATTCTCGAATGGTCTACTCGAGAAAAATGACAAACAACTATCAAGTAAAGCATATAAAGATTGACCGAAACAAACTGGGCGTAACTTCATCTGTGATCTTCTTATCAATATCCGGGTTCTTTTTCCTTATTGGTCATGGAGGCGAAACGAGCCGGGACGGTCCTCTCACTTCAAGTGTATTTTTGTTTTATCATCCGTAATGATTGATTTTATTAAAACGAAAATCTCTTTTCTTTGTCTCTCGCCTTATAATCGACCCATAAATTGGTTGTGATGTGTACTCCTACGACTATGTCTCCCTACTGAGGCTTGATCATCTTCGATCTCGCCTCGTTTTTGAAGAGACGGCACTACCTGGGTGACACAAAGATGTTCTTTTTCTATCATGGAATATTGTATCGTTATTTGTTTTACAACTTAGTAATCAATAATCGAGAAATGAAGTTTAGAGAATATCATTATTGTTTTTGATATTGTAATCCTAGGTATGGTCATTTTTCTGCAATTTTTTTATTTTTTTTTTGAAACAATGGAATGAATTGTTCTTGAATGGTAAACTGAGAAAAATGACCAAAAACAACTATTGCTAAAGCATATAAAGATTTGACTAGAAACAGCTACAGAACTTCATCTGTATCTTCTCTTATCAATATCTGGTGCTATTAGGAGCATTGCAGATATATCTTCAAAGGAAGGAGACTACATCTACCACCCAATTTTTATGCCATCTTCTGAATAGCTCTTGCTTCTCAATGGTTTCTTCATTAAATTTTCCAATATTTCTTTTTTCTCAAGGAATAAACTCTTGGAAATTCCTCTCTTCATATGAAATAGCTTCCTATACTTGAAATCTATCACTGTTTCTAGTATGGCCTTGAGATCTTTTGTGCTTTGAGTAGATTTTCTTGAGCCAACTTTTCTCCATTTGAATTCGTGATCGCATTTTTATCGATGAATGCTCTTGAAATGATCGAAAAACACATCACTAGTTAGTTATCTACTATCGTGAAGCATTGTTATGGTATATTCTTGTAGCCGGATTGGAGGATCACCTCTATAGAAAGACCATTCACTATTGGGGAGGTTCCTTTTCCGCCTTCTGAGGATGCAGGTTAATGTACTTTCGTACTGAGAGCTCCGAGAGGCTACACAATTCAAATCTATTAGCTAAAATTCCTCGAGAAGCCCCCAAATATTCACCTTCTTTGATTATGTCAGTTCCCATTACTTTCCTCAAAGATTGTTTTCTTCTCGAACGGGCTATGTTAATCACAACTTTTATCTCCGAGCAACTCTTCGGCCTTCTGTGAGGATGCAAGTTAATGTACTCGTACTGAGCCCGAGAGGCTACAATAACAAATCTATTAGCTAAAATTCCTTCTGGGAGAAGCCCCAAATATTCACCTTCTTGATTATGTGTCAGTTCCCATTACTTCTCTCTTAGCATTGTTTTCTTCTCGTTGAATCTGGTTATGTTAATCAAGATACTTATCTCTCGAGCAACTTTCCGGCCTTCTAGAGGATGCAAAGTTAATGTACTTTCAGATTGAGAGCCCGAGAGGCTACAATAATCAAATCTTATTAGCTAAAATTCCTCGAGAAGCCCCAAATATTCACCTTCTTGATTATGTTGAAGTTCCAATTACTTTCCTCAAGATTGTTTTCTCAAAGGAATGGGGTTATGCTTAACCCACATACTTATCTCCGTTAACACCGCTCTCACTACAAGAAAAGTGTCTTATATGACATTATTTTAGTTGGAGCCAAAAAAATTTGTGTAACCAAAATATATCTTTAGTTTCATATTTTTGAGCCGCAACTAAAAGTGACTCCATATATGATTGCAGATAGAATTGTAGTTGCATGCAAAGCGATCGTAGGGGGTGGGAGACATTGAAATCTAAGTAGAGGGGCCAGCCAAGGGGTGAGTGATAGCAAGAGTAAGGACTCGTCCTAATGGATTGTTCAACATTCGAAACATGATAATTTCTGATTTGATTTGATGCTATGACTATATCTCTTCTATTTTCCTTTAGTTTTTGCTACTAATTTGTATGAATTTCGATATTATCTTGATTCCTGTGTTTTTTTGGGTTTTTGTTTGAGATTTATGTTCCAAGTAATGAAAATATTAGATTTTTTCTTTGCACAGTGAACTGTTGACTGTCAAGGGTTGTATAATTGAGAAACATATGTGATCCTTAGTATCTTGAGGTCATTTTTCTTCTTAATTAAACTTCTTTCTTTTTGACATTGATTTAGTGAATTAAAATCTATTAGTATTAACCAAAACACTACAATAAAATGGTTAATTAAATGGCTAAACCGGTAGTCCTTGAAGTGTTTGATAAAATGTTCAGAGACAGAGAACATAGACTAACAGAGAGCGTGAACTTCAGAATGTTCCAAATTGAGGAATGACCATCGGATATGTTTATTATTTATGAATATTTTTAATCATTTAGTAGCATTTAGTGGCCATCATTTTCCAAGGAATATAAGATAAAAAGAGCATATAGAAGAAGCCGTAAAATACCTTTGTGGTTTGCATGGAGTCCCACCAATCTCCTCAATTCCTTTAATGGCCTTTCTTCCCATGAAGGTCATGTGGATCAAGTCTATAGAAGACAAACCTATCGCTCCCGCTATTTGATTTCGCCATCAATCCGAGCCATTGGGTGGCATTAGGACCTATCAATCTACTCCACATACTCAAGCTTAGCTGGATTCATAGGAATATAAATAATACGGAGAGAGAAAAAAATGGTATTCTTACTTTGAAATACTAATCCTAGATTGGTGTGGGCTAGAGAAGATTGTTGAAGTGATCATGAATATTGATGGAGGCTTTTGAAGGGCCTTAGGAGGTGTTCTCCATGGAAATTCTTGGTAGAAAGTTGTTTGTATGTATGATTGAGGATAGATTCTTCGCTAGGTATCCTGACATGCTCCTTGAGTTATATTAGAAGGATGGGTCTCAAGCAGTTGGAAGGCAAGACATACAATTGATATAAGCATTAACGTGCTTTCTCAAGACATTGGAAATTAGTCCGACCACAATATTCATGGCTAGTAATTATAAATATTGCCAACTAATATTTGCCCTTGTATGAGCCAAGTTTCTGAATTGATTACAACCTGTGTGTGCCTGAATTTCTTCTTTTAGTATGCCTAACTACATTTGGTTTAAAAGAATATTTTCTAGGGTCTTTATGCAGTTTAGAGAAACCTAAACATCCTAAATATAAATTCCATTCCCTTTTCTGAATTGCCTTTCTCTTCCATTGAACCGTTCCACCAATTCCAGAGAGAAAGTATAGTCAGTTTCCAGCTACTCGCAATGCACCGCTTTAGCCTAGACTCAACCCCACAAACAAACCCACATGAAATCGAAGATGCCATGCTTATGCTAAGTTTACATGGTTCACCATGGGGCTTGCCGCAAAACTATGGTGGAGAAACTAATTGTTGCAAAGAAATTACGTGATTATTTGTATAGTTAGGCACAATCATTTTTGAACAAGCTTGTTGATCGAGTGTTGTTATCAATGCTTAAATAAGAATTTTGGTTGGGAAATTGTTGGTCTTATATTAGTCTATGGCAGTTCTTTATTCCAAAAGTGCTAAATACAATAGAATTGGAACTAAAAACGTTTCATTATGGTCTGATCGATCCCAAGAAGAACATTATCAATAAAAAGACATGCAGAGCCCTTGAACAAATTTACATTTAATTATTTGTGCTTGTACAACTACATATATAACTATCACTTTACAATTGTGTGATAAATTAAAATAACTATAAACAGAGTTATTAAGAGACATATGCAAAAGTAGGTGTTTATCAAGTAAGAAGTCGCCCAAGTCGAAATCTTGCAATCCTTTTATAAGCATAAACTTGCTTCTTCTAAGGTCCCATGTAAATGGTTATGGTTTGATAAGACTTAATAGGATGTCCTACATGAAGGGTCCAAATGGTGGTGAAGCATGCAGCGCATATATACAAATGATTACAAAGTAAATTCTAGAAACAATGTCAGAAGAAAGAAGATCTCACACTGTGGCTCATGTTATTTTTTCTCATTCAAGTATAGCGCATAAAAGAGAAACACTATACAAATATTGCTTATTTTTATTAAGGAAATGAAAGAATAAATTTAAGGTCACAAGGTGGATAGCCGTCAGCTTTTATTTGACCATTCAATTTATCCAGATGAAAAGCCAAAGGTTTGGTGCAACATAATTATACCCCAAATATAACCTTGGAAATGCCCACTTGTTGTTGGCGTCGGAGCTGGGGAGTCATCAAGAGGCATTGTTGTCCAACATGGATTTTATGACGGTGCAGTCTTTTCCACTAACATTTGGCTTGAACTTCAAAAGAATTCCTGGGTTTTCTTTCCAATTTCTTCCAGTTGATTGACCGGAAGATATACCATTTGGTCCTGACAAAGAATTGGCTCTATTCTAATCCACTGTTATATATCTTCGAAACTGTTCTTGCCAAATCACCAACACTGATTTGAGGACTTATGCATCAAATGTTCTACACTGAAACTCTTTCACCTTTTTTATCAGATATACCACAAGATTTTTCTTAGTGAAACTATCTTTCTAGCCATGCGTGCTCTGGAACAAAGCTTCATATCTTCTAAAAGGCAAAGTCAAGGGAAGATTGCTTCAATGTATGTATTTGAGTCTAACTACATGGTATTGACAAATCAACTATTGGCTATATATTTCTGAATTGTCCTGGGCATATGGCTTTGAATATTGGAGAGAACACTAGGGAGAGAATAAAAATGCTGAAAATAGGTTGACATAGGAGTCTAGTTTTGAGTATATTTCAACAAATTTCTGTCTTTTCGTTAAGATCTAAAGAACCCAAGCATATAATAGTGAAAGAAAGGCGTTGAATACTAAATTAAGGCAACTAGAAAATCATAATTGTGAATCCAACCCTAGAACATGTATCTTCATTTTTCAATTTTCATTCTTCTCCCCTTCTTGATATTTTTCAACCATAGAACAGCATTTCCAGATGCATTACTGATATCGTGCACTCTGCATTATTTCCCTCTATTCTGCAAGATCATCTGGCTGCAGCTTGGGATCCAAAGAGAGTGGTTTGAATTGGGGTTCACCTACTGAAAACTAAGGAACATGTGCTATTTTTGGCTAATATTGTATTGTTGATTCATGTTGACTGAAAGGAAGATTGAAGAAAAATATTTATGGTTCAATTTACTTTAAGTATTTACGAATTAGACTTTCCGCCATTCGTTCTTGGACCGGGTTTTTGGAATGTAATTTTTTGTGATTGAAATATGAGATTTGGCTTGTTTTTTAATCCATGGAACTTCACCTGAATCTTTTTTGTTAATTTGGTTTTGGTTTGGTTACCTATTGTTGATGGATAGCAATATATCTTTTACAAATTTTGGGTGGGAGTAGATTATATCTCCTTATGGTCTAAGATTTCTGATACATCTAAAAGATCTCACCTTTCATATATGGTAATAAATAGCAGCCAAAGAAAAAACCCATATATATCTGGCCATTTGGTTCTGACCTGGTTTTTGCAATGTAATTTTTTTTATTGAAATATAAGACGGCTTGTTTTTTAATCCATGGAACTTCACCTGAATCTTTTTTTGTTAATTCGTTTTGGTTTGGTTACCTATTGTCGATGGATAGCAATATATCTTTACTGAAATTTTTGGGTGGGAGTAGGATTATATCTCCCTTATGGTCTAAGATTCGATACATCTAAAAAAGATTCCACCTTTCATATATGGTAACAAATAGCAGCCAAAAGAAAAAAAACCCATATATATCTGGCCATTTGGTTCTTGGACTGGTTTTTGCAATGTAATTTTTTGTGATTGAAATATAAGATTTGGCTTGTTTTTTAATCCATGGAACTTCACTTGAATCTTTTTTGTTAATTTGGTTTTGGTTTGGTTACCTATTGTTGATGGATAGCAATATATCTTTTAATAAATTTCAAAGGGAGTAGATTATATCTCCTACGGTCTAAGGATTTCTCGACATCTAAAAGTATGCCTAACAACTTTCTACCAAAAATTTCCATGGAGAACAAACCCTAAGGCCCTTCAAAAGCCTCCATCCATGTATTCATGATCACTTCCAACAATCTTCTAGCCCCTAATCTAGGATTAGTATTTCAAGTAAGAATACCATTTTTTTTTTCTCTCTCCATATTCTGTTCCTATGAATCCAAAGCTAAGCTTGAGTATGTGGGTAGATTGATAGAGTCCTAATGCCACCCAATGGCTCGGATTGGTCGGCGTAAATCAACAGCGCTATGAAGCAATGGCTTGTCTTCTATGTGACTTGATCACACGACCTTCATAGGAAGAAGAATCCATTAAAGGGAATCGAGGAGATCAGGAACTTCATGCAAACCCCACAAGGTATTTTACCTCTTCTATATGCTCTTTTTATCTTATATATTCCCTTTTGGAAAATGATGACCACTAAATGCTACTAAATTGATTAAAAATATTCATAAATAATAAACATATCCGATGGTCATTCCTGACCGAACATTTGCTGTCACACTCCATTCCGCCCCATGTTCTCTGCCTCTCTCAACATTTTATCAAACACTTCAAGGACTACCGCTTTATGCATTTAATTAACCATTTTCCTCAGAGTGTTTTTGACTAATACTAATATATTTTAATTCACTAAATCAATCAAAAAGAAGAAGTTTAGATCCGAAGAAAAATGACCTCAAGATACTAAGGATCACATATGTTCATTAATTTGTTTGTTTCTGTTTTAGTCATGTTCTATGGTTGCACTTGATCTTACTTTTGGTTGGGGTCAGTGACCCCAACTAAAAGCTCACTTCCTTATAGTGTCTTAGTTATGTAGCGAAGATATGCCTTAACGATCATTTCATTCAAAGATTCGTATGTCCTGTCTTTTCTTAATGACCACAATCATGAAACTTTTTAGAACTTTCATCTTCAGTTTTCCTTTTTGGTTATCTAGTTTACTTTCTCATGTAAAATTGCCCATGTTCTTTAGATGTGCTCTCCACTTTACTGCATTGTAATGTGTCAGATTATGTAGCTTTCACTGATCATACGCATCCCTTCCTATTTCATGGAGAAGGTCGCCATTTATTTAATTAAAAATTTATGTGATTATTTGCCTAGAAATTGCTTTAAAATATTTGAATTTGTTCATTAGACCACATTCAAAGAGCCAGTTTTTATGACACATGCAACAAAGGCTATCTACAAGTTTCTTTTGTCTGATTATGTGAAAATGAGCAAAGTTTCTGTTGAAGATATATTATATGATGAACAAGACATTCTTCGCTCCATGGATAAAATTGAGGTGAGTTGATTTTTTTTTATAGATGTATGTTTCATTCTCCCCTTTTTAGAGACTAGTAATAGTTTCACTTCCTTTCTTTCATTGTCCGAATCGATTTTGAAGCTAATCTAAATGCATTCGCTTCCTTATCGTCAGAAGAGACTTAGATTCGGGGTCTTTAATCTTTTATTTTCTGGTTTTAAATTTTTGGTTTATGCTATCTTTAAAGTTTCATTGAGTACCTTATTCCATGGAAAATTGGATTTGGAACAGAGAACAGTATCACAACATCGAGCTGTTTTGATTTCTCATCCTTCTCTTGTACTTCCTTTTTTGAAGGCCTGAAATGGTCCATGTATCACATATTAGTTTAGATCTGTTTATTTGAGTTCCGCACTTGCTCTAATGTTCTATCCGGGGTCTTTATTCGAAATTAATACGCGTAAAACATCTAATACCTCATTCTTAAGCTTAAACTCCTTTCTACCATAGACATTCTTACCTCCGGATCATAGATTCTACCCGAGCATAAGTACTAACAAGCTTGCATCTTCATCTGTGGACTTTGTTCTGCACCTTCTATGAGATTAATTGGGTTTTGTCTTCAACATTAGGAGATATTGGCAAATAATACTAATATAGCAAGAATTAGTCTATTAAGATTTAATTGACTACACTTCTAATATTGATTTTTTTTTTTTGGTGCGCTCCACCACAACATTGTATTATTGTCCTGAATTTAGTTTCAAACTTGTTACATAAACAACCTAATAAAATATAAAACTTGTTCTGAAAAAAAGGAAGCAATATGGTGTGTGTATTTCATATGCCAAACACTGGCTGTATTATAACTCGATCTCGTTGCGCATCGCTTGACATTTACAACAATTGACTTTGGGGATGTGTTATTTAATTTTATTATCTCATTTAATGTTCTCAGAACTATAAGTACATTCATCTTCTCGCAGTTATTGATTTCCATCGACATTAAAGTAAATGGAATATGATTTTTGGTGTTACACAACCTGGCACGCCTGAGTCGCCATGTTTATGGCCGATATTGTCGGGTGTTCGAAAGTACTTTACAATCGAGACTATTCTCGCGGAGTTAAGATCGCTATATTTCCAGGCCGTTGAGATCCCGCAGTTCTCCCTTGATATTTGCATAATTGAATCCACTTATGGTGTGCGCAACCCACGCCTCGGAATGTGAGAGAAAAGCGCTCACGTGATGTCATCCACTAACCATTTCTCAAGGGGGTCATGGTTCCTAATCCCTGTGATTCGCTTTTAGTATGCCCAAGAACTTCTCCTTATCCTTGGATGAGTATATTGGTCTAACCATCCTCGACCTCCATAACATCCCCATATATTATGCTTCCCCTCTTGCAAAAAGGTGCATGGTCATAATGCATACATCAACCCATGAATGAGAGGATCCGCAACCAATTTGCAAATTTGAATCCTTTTGACTTCAAGCACATATCTCCTTTGAAGAGCATTGACAATTTTAACGATGTAGGTCCATCAGTGGTGATGGCGAGTCCGAGTGGTCTTCAGAGTGGATTGTCAAGACAACTATTTGAAATGTGGTGCTCTGACAAGAAAAATGCATGTGTTATACCTGGTATGTCGTGGAATGAACGTTGGAAAAAACCATCATCAATGAACCCAAGGATGTTACTCTAATGAATGGTCTTACTCCTCCCCTCAACATGCAGGTCCACTACATATCTTTCTTGGCTCATGCAGATTTTGGCAATGCATAAGAAAATAATAGGAAACCATTGAGGCCGGGTCGAAAAGACCCCGTGCTGGTGAAACTGTTAGCGCATCGTGAAAGCGTTCACTTATCGATAACGGCACCTCGAGACCAGATCCTACAACATGGCTTCGACTCGCTGTGGCTCTGGTTTTAAACATCAGCCGTGAGATCCCCAAGGTAGTAGTTGAATCAGAAGAGGCCACAAAAACTGAGGAAGAAAACAGTAAGAAAGCAGAAAAGGTTGTCCATGCACTTCTTGTTTCTCTGTTGGGAGATGGTGAAGTTTGGAGAGAATGGGAAACTGGTGATAAATGTAGATGGAAATGTGGCGCATCTTGATAAACAGATTGGGAATGTTGAGATCGAAAACGAAGGCCTTAGGGAAAGGGTGCGAGTGGCATTCCAGCCAATCCCTCTATCTGTGTCTTAGCTCCTTCCCTCAGGTTTTCTCTGTATTTCTGACTTCTTCCTGATCAATTCTGAATTTTGAGGTTGAAGTTCTACATCAATCAATATTTCTTAGTTAGTGTAATTAGCTTGCTTAGTTTAGGAAAATATTCAACATTGAGCTTCACAAATGCATTATATTGTTGAACAGAGTTATCTTTTTTTCCCGGAAATTATGATTATCAATGCATAACCTGAATGTTTTATTAGTGAAGCATGTGAACAATATTGTTGTTTTCCCGGGTTGTGTTTTATTTTTTGATACTAATGCTAGATCTGGCGATGAGGTATTCTCGCTTTTAAGATGATTCTGTTTCCTCTACTAATTTTCTCGTAACCTAATTTTGAGCAAAATGGAGCTTTTGCGGAGCATGGAAACCTCGGGCTACGGATAAATGTGACCACCCATAGATAACAAAACCACCTTTGCTTGTTGCTCGCCTATCTAGGTTTATGTGTTTGTTTTCTTCAAATGGCAAATTTGGCATCCGTTACTCTATTCAAAATTGTAATAAAAATAATTGTTAGTTTCTTTTCTATGAAAGTATTAATTTAAACTGATATATTATGCAAAAAGTTGATTAATTTACAGTAAAGGACAACTATATTAATTGTCATCTATTATTCAGGATGGTTTTTTGCGCTCTATCGAGATAATTATGTAGCAAACAAGGCATTGACGGGTTTCATAACTTTCATTTACTCCAAAGATTCCATTTTATGTACAGCTTAGAGTGAGATGATTTAAATTATGTGTAGGAGATATTTTTATCTTGGGTGGATCAATTCTCGATTGATGAGTTGATTCATCATAAATTAATGTCTTAATTTAAATATTTATATATAATAACATACTGAAGGGCCTCGAGGCCCGTCTCGTAGTAATGGGGAAGGGTGAACAGGTGCTCAAGTACTTGTAAGAATAGAGTGATCGAGATGCCGCTTCGGGTCCTTGTAAGAATAGAATAGTACAACGTTGTAATACAACATGGAAAAAATAGAAGTGGAGGAAAAGAAAATAGGCGGAGGAAAAGGAAAAGAGGTAAAGAGAAGGGAAGATAATCATAATTAGGATTAGAGTTGGGATTAAAATTTAATAAAAATATTCGATGAGGCTTTGTTTGAAAGTATTTGATTTTTAACTCCGAAATATTTTAAACATACTTTCTATGTTTTTTAAAATACGCTTTTAAAATTTTTTGCAATAATTTATTTTTAATCCTTTTTATATTTATATAATTATTTTTTTAAATAACTTTAAAAAAATGATAACTTTTCAAAAATAACTAAAATATGTGAATCATATTTTTCTAGTTCACTTTCTTTGTAAATTGTGATAATAAAAAAAAATAATTTTTGTCCTTAAAAATATAAAATAATGTATTTTTAGATAATTTTTTTGATTTATTTTTAATTGTCTTCTTACTTCTCTTTAATTGTTTTAAAGAATGATTATATAGATATGAGAAATGTTAATTAAAACTAAAATATTACATATGCACAAAATTTTATTTTTAAAATATTTTTAAGAATAAAGGAGATAAGGTGAACAAATGCCCGACTTTTGATTTTGCATATTAACTTTTTTTGGTTCCAAAATACTCCTGATGTTTACTTTTGTAGCTCAACCATACCCTTGCCGTTACTTAATTACACATATGGACAAACGAGTGTTTAACATCGCTGACATGGAATGTCACATGTATATTTCTGGTCAGGTTCTATTGTTTGATGCCAATGCGATCCAAAATGCCGTGGAAGCCAACTCTGTTATCCGTGTCTTAGCTCCTTCCCCGTGTTTTTCCTCGACTTTCGACTTCTTCCTAATTAATTCCTCAATTTTGAGGTTAAAGTTCTATATCAATTCAATATTTCTTAGTCAACATAATTAGCTTGTTTCTTTCATGAAGCCACTCATAATCTGCTTTTGTTGCTCAAATTCTATCTAGGATTTCTCAGGCTTGTATTCTTTCAAAATTGTAATTGAACAAGGTCAATCTGGCAAATTTGCTAACTGCTACATTAACTAATTTTTTAATTGCCTGATGATGTTTCCAAAATAGTTTTCACAAATCATTTTTTGGGAACAGCTCCTAAATGTTTGAAATAATAAAAAACTACTAGAAACTTAAATAAAAAATAAAAAATTAAAATTAAGTCTACAAATTATTAGTCTACAAAAAAAGTCTAATCTGATATAGAGTGCAAATGGCATCATTCTAGTCCTATTGCTCCAAAAAATCACCTTGATTTTACTTATTTATTTTAAATGAATTGTCGTAGTATCTTCAAACAAATTATTAAAAAAAAAATTATTTTCAATTTTATTAAAATATTGGAAAATAAGATTATCTGATATCCGTTGAAATATTTGGCGTGTGCAAATATTGACTCACGCTAGCTCCTTGGTTGAGTAGTTATTTAGTTCAATCGAATACTAATAATGTAATTATTTAGTCAAGATTTTTTCATTACAAATAATGGTAAAATTTAATCTTTTAGTAAATTTCTTATCAAATTGATAGGATATATTATAATCAATTTAATATATTTTTGATCATATTTATCTCATCAATTGGATCACTAGAAGACATTATTGTCACCCTCTCTTTATATATATTTGTGTAAGATATTTAGTACTACAATTTAAGGAATGGAGGCCCATCTATAAATGCCTTCACCTACATCAAATAGGAAGGGGCTTTATTACGGGTGACTAATATAATATGAATACTTGGTCATATTTCTACATAACACATGATGGATTTTCACCTATTGAAATTGAAGCAAGGTAAATTTCAGTCATGTACCAAAGTTTTTAAAAAGATTGTTTTAACTGATAAGACTTTAAACAAGATCATCCAGCCGGATTCCTTTTTTTTTTTTGTACCAAAAGTTAATAATATCTATCAAGTTGAGCAAAGACTTTAAAACCGCTAAGCACGAGTATTTATTTCCAATTGTTTTTCATAATTTGAAATTGACAATACCTATAAAACCATAGATTCTATCGTCAAAGTCATAAACGATGTAAATTATGTGACAAGTTTTAAATATGATTTGAATTTAGAAAAGACTTTTTTTTGAAAAATCGAGCAAAGACTTAAAATGTGGGTGAAGTAGAACAAATTATTTTGTTTTTCTATTAAGAAGGTGACAACACTTATCAAATCGAAAGAAAGACTAATTTAAAGCTATTCAAACATGTGTAATTGCTTTAAGAAGGTTTTTTTTTTTTTTTTTGGCCTATAGGATCCCTTTCCTTTCCTTTTTTTTTTCTCGGTTTTTTTTTTTTTGTAACTTAGGATGTACGGTTCAATATAAGGGAAAGTAGGAATTATATCAGATCAAGAATGAGGGAAATCGGAATTGGGTGGAGCAGAAAATAGGTTGTGAATGGAATTGGGGGTGGAACGGAATTTAGGTTGAATTGATGAAAGTGCTGACTAGGTTGAGTTCGGAAAAAAATTTGTAAAAGATAGGCAAACCAAAAAATATAACTTGTTGCTCTAATACGATACGAACCACGCCAACATGTGATGAGACCTGTGATCAAATTAATCTTGGAGAACTACTTTGGTCTCCGGCTTGGATGGATGACCTCGATCGTCGTTTATAGCGTTGCAAGAACCTTGGTATAAGAGGATGTCACAATTAGTGATGGAGATCAGATTGATAAGTCTTTGATGAACGCCACGAAATAACCGATAAGTTCGAAAGTTATTTCAACAACCAAAGAAAAATTTAACTCTCAAATTTATAAATTGTAATGTAAAGAATTCAAGGATAATACACCTATAAATAGGCCCAAAAAATATGAAGAACAAACAAAATTCGGTCACAAAGGAAAGCAAATATTCGACCAAAACTAGAAAGGAAGGTAACTTATTCTCCTAAACTACGCACACTCTAAACATCCACAAAGAAAGTAAACTAGATAATTTAAGACAAGACTTGATAAGTAAGCCACAAAATTAGCAATAAATTAGCAGTAAATCAGTAGCAAATCAACACCAAATCAGAAAAAAAATCAGCAGCAAATTAGCAACAAATCATGAGCAAGTTAGCAGTAAATCACCAAGTCAAAACGCCTAGCTTCGGGCTCCCGTCCTGATTTACTTTGATGACGCGACCATCTTTGTTTTTTCTTTATAGTTGAACACGTGAGCCTCTTCCACTTGTGCATCTCGGATTAAAACGTTAAGGGTTTTTTTGAATCTCTTAACTCTAGCTCTTGTCATCGGATCAAGTGAGATTATAAGCAGATTTGCACTCCATTCCCTAGTAATGCTTCCATATTATGGTACATGCCCCAACAAGAATCGTTGACTCATTAAACAAAAAGACAAATTTAGTAAATGTTTTCCACCTATTATTTGTGGTGGTGGTTGTGTTTACTTCTATCTATTCAAGTGCCTGTCGCAAGCATTGATGAATTTATTTTATTTCCTTTTGTGACGGCCCAAACCCGGGGGTCCGTTGATTCACCCACAACTACGGACATACTGTGGAATGCCTGGGTGACCCGACATTTTTCACGGTAGTGACCCAAAGTGCAGTCTCCTTTGTACGGGGAGCTCTACCCAAATACAATACTTGTATAAACCTGCATTTACCTGTCCCAAACAGTCCAATATATGCAATATATATCCAATACGGCCACTTGGGCCCATAAACAGTACTCAATATACATACCAATCATGAGTCCAACTATATATCCAATAGTTACAAGAGAGGTAATCAATTCTCTTTTATACAACACATATTAAAATTCTAACATTCTAATACATGTATACACCAAAAATCCAAAGCCACAATCCGGCTTTCTTCTAAAACTCACCTAGAACGAGCCGTCCTCCTCACACGCCTCCCCCCTCGTACCCAGAAAGCGGGGTCCCACGACCCAGGTGAGCTAATGCCTGCAGGAGAATTGCCCTAAGTGGGCTACTTCCACCACCTAAGTGTAGTGCAATGTTCCAAATTAAAATGACACATTCAAGTAAATGCATGATCCTACTTGAATGTCTACATGACCAACTCGAAGTCCTCATCGACTCTCCTCACACTCGCCTAAGCCTCGTATGAGGATTTCTATTTTTTGTTTGTTTGTGGACAACCCTCCGATGTATATATATATATCAATTGGGCCGCTCCGACGATTGATATATTATTTGTTTGTGGACAACCCTCCGATGTATATGTATATCAATTGGGCAGCTCCGACGATTGATATATTATTTGTTTGTGGACTACCCTCCGATGAATATCAATTGGGCCGCTCCGACGATTGATATTTTTAATTTGGACTACCCTCCGATAATTAATGTTTTTAGACAACCCTCCGAACCTTTTTCTCTAGACTCATGTCATGCACTCACTTCTATAATCCTAGGGTGTTTCAGTGCATATGGAATGCATGTATGCTAGTTCCAATACAGTCTAATCACATGCAAATATATAAACATGAATATACTGCATAATTCAAATCACACAATCATGTTATGTAATTATACATTTCATCACATCAAAATTAGCTCACTTGGGCTAATGATCAAACACGAGCAATTTAATTTAAATCACTCGGCCAAACACATATTTTCACAAAAATATATTTTGAGAACACTATTCTAGGAATAGTGAAACCCTCGTTTACTATTCCCGAAAAATCACAAAAACGTCGGTTCACTTAGTGAACCCAGGTTTCACGGCCATTTCCGGCCTCTATCAAATCAATACATGAATAACACCAAAAACACACAATTTCACACCAATATCACCGTGATACCCATGGGCTGCTCCATTTTGTTTCAAAATTTTATATTAATTCGGGTCCTGCTCGGATCGATCAACTACTAATGGCCTCAATCGACTCAAACATTTGAAAAGTACTGAAAATGGGAATAAAACTCAAGTAAGGAGAAACCCCTACCTCTCAGAGTTTGAGGAAACTCCCTAAATCCGTGACCCACGCCGTCCCTCTGCCGTAGCAATTTTCTATCCCAAGACCGCCAACGGTTGGATCGCGTGTATTTCTAGAGAGAAGTGCTCTCTCTCTCTAAATTTCTCTCAAAACGACACCCACTGCAATTCACTGTCAAAATCCCCCCCAAATTCACGTTTTGCTCTTGATTTAATGAAGAAGATTGGCATTGTTTGCTATTTTGTCATCTTGTGACTTAAAATCAAAATCCAAAATGCCTATTATGTCCCTTCATTTACCAGTTTTGATATTCGGCTCTATTTTGGCCGTCCATTTCCATCATTTCTCTACTCATACCACTTATGGTACATGAGTACGTGTTATATGTGACTTTCGTCGCATCGAAAATCATTTTACGACACCCGAAACGAGATGCCTCGAAAAACGTGCCGACTCCAACTGTCTCGGAATTCGACGAAATTTTACGTGCTAGCTAGATTTTGCGAGACGATTTCAATGGTGCCATCCGCTTTGTCATCCGAGATCTAGAGAATAAATTACGGATTTTTAACCGAAATTACAATTTTGTAATCGAAATTATGATTTTGCCATTTTTCCAAAAATTGGAATTTCTCGGGTCTTACATTCTCCCCTAAAGGAATTTCGTCCCGAAATTCAGGATAATCATAATCACCATATTATTAAGGTAACGTGCACTCTACCATGCATGTAAACTAGTCATTTAAATGTTAAACGACTAAACCACGTACCTTCATCCCTAAACAAGAAGGGATAGGTGGCCCGCATCGTGTCCTCGTGCTCCCAACGTTGACTCCTCCACTCCATAGTGCGGCCATAGCACTCTCACTAGCCTCATGGTCTTGTGTCGCAAAACCTGATCACGGCTATCAACAATGCACACCGTCCTCTCCGGTCTCATCCGTCAACCTCAATATGTCCCCAATCCACCATACGAAATGGATCCGGAGTATATCGAGAATGGAGACGCGGAAATACCCGCGTGGACACCCGACATGCCAAGGTAATGCTAACTCTCAGACGCAACTTGCCTACCTCTCGAGTATCTCGAAGGGTCCAATGAACCCTGGGCGATAGCTTCACGCCTTGTCGGAACTGACTTGTTCTCTGTGCATCACCTTCAAGAAGACGTGATCCCCAACCTCGAACTCTAAGGGTTGACGCCAGACATCGTAAAGATAGCTCTTCCGCCGATTTGAGCCGCGAGGAAGACGCGAAGTCGTATCGCTCACCTTCCTCAGAGGTGTCTCTAATCAAATCAGACCCGGCGGACGGATCTCTCTCCCAATTCTACCCATCCTAACGCCATTCCATGGCCCCATAGTAATGTGCCTCATACTGCCATCCGTGATAATTACTCGATAACTATTGTTTGTAGGCGACCCACTAAGGGCAATTGCTCTTCTCTACTCCTTATGATACAGACGATGCCCGCAAAGATGTCCTTTAACACCTCTATAATCCATACAACATGTAACCTACACAACCCCGTTCGTGAGTAAATACCAACCTTCCCAAGGTCACACCACCGATAATCCAATGGACTGTTAACCTAGTCCATGTCATGAATGACATCCATATACCGAGCCCTTGCCGGCTCAACAACACCCAATGAATCTCCAAGGGGTATCCAAATCTCGGGTCACTCCTGACTCCTATCACTGAACTCTAAGTCTACGTGATAACTTGTTCGTGGGTTTTCATCTCGAATTACTCCCTACTCCTATCACTCAACTCTAAGTCTATGTGATACTTGACCGTGCGTTTTCATTTCGGGCAACATAATTCTTCGGCTTACACTTCAAGCCTATTACACTCACGTAAACTGATATCTCCCTGGCCCTTACACTTAACCCGTGGATTCTCACCCGAGGGGATCACGAGCCCCTTTGTTTCTTGGGTTCCCACACACCTAATTACCTCGCCACTCGAATCGAACTAAGAGTCTCATTGACGAGTCCAAAGACAAACTCAACCCTCACTCACCAAGAGTGGTGAATGACCGTACCGTGTACCTACACCCGACTCGACGCGATGTTACCGTGCACACGAACGCAATAATGCCGCACCGTGACACCTTATCCGGTCCACCGCGGAGCGTAATCTCGTAGATCTCTCACTATAATCTCGACCTATCAGGTCAACTCTCACCCTACATCCTAGGGAATAACATCTATACCTGGCTTCTCTAAAGGCCTTAACATCTAAGCCCAAATCCAATGCCGTGTCGAGTATGAAAACCCGACTAAGGTCTCAATTACTGACAACCCGATGGTTGTCAACTCATCCATGTCAAGCCTGACATCAACAACCAATACGTCTACCACCCTAAGGTCCACCACGCTCAATGCGCAACCGGGATCCGGTCCCCCCGACTTCAACCCACACACTCCGTCCTCCGTCTATTCAGGTCATTGGATCAAGCCAGATAGCACTCGACCAAAACCGGCTCCTCCGACCCATACTAGGGTGTGGAGGAACGAACCAGATACCTCTCCCGCTCTACTTCGCTAACAAGGATCGCGCCTCGGTCCCAAAAACTCCTCGGATCCTTGTCTCTAGGAGCAATCCGGGGCCTCATATGCCTAGGTCACTGCATAAATAACATATCACCCGCCCGTCGACTAACCGCCCAACCCTGCCCCGGGTCTTTAAACTCATGTGGAAGGTGGTCTTCCTCGCCTCTTCCCCGAACTAGAAGAAAGCTGATCCTCCCTCTTGCTACCAACACCCGTATCCCGAGTGTTCCAAGTATCCTCAATCTCTCTCTCTATGGTCAGGGCCGCCGCAACCATGAAGTCCATGTCCCATAGGCGAAATCCTACAATCCTTCCCCGAATGGACAACTTCAGCCCATTCTTGAATCTCCTGTAATACCCATCCAATCCCAAGAACTTCAGATCTCGTGATCGACATCGGTCTCTACTAACCATCACCGGCCTCAATCTTCTGTAGCGTCGATCGACACTTATCGTCGGCACCACGTGTCCTAAAATCTCACCTCAAGTAGTTTCAAAACCTCACTTAACGAATCCTCATGTGATAGCCGATGGTCTCAACAATCAGAATAATAATCCTCAAATGATACTCATGCTCCCACCACTCGGGAGTAGATCAAAATGTCAGTCCACGAAGACTACGATGAACCGACGGTGATAGGGTCAAATATCCTATGATGAGATCCATGAATGCGCCGCGCATTCACAATCCGAAGGGCATCACCAACTCAAAGTGCCCATAACGCGCCCTAAACGCTTGTCTAGTGGATATCCGCATTCCCTAACCTCAACTGATGGTAACCAAATAAGGGTTCACTTTCCCGCGTAGACTCGCTCCTCTCAATCGACAAACAAAATCATCAATCCTCGTAATGGGTACCGATTCTTGATCGTGAACTCCTATTCAACCCGCCTAAAGGTCAATGCACAAATAAGGGTCTTGTCCTTCCTTTTTCGCAAATGTAACTGAGCGCCCCATGGTGAAGTGCTCGGCTCCACCGAACCCTCATTCCGGGGCACTCCCCGTGAGCCGGACTCTCGAGTTCCCGCACCCCAACCGTGCCATCCTATGGTCGGGCAGATGGGTGAAGTACCAGGGTGTAACTCGGCGTCGAAGTCTACAACCTCTGCAGGTAACCGTAGCTCGGCCCGTAAAACATCCATACTGCGATACTACTCAAGGTAGGTCCAAGTTTGGTCTCTCCCTCGCCCTTCTAGGTAAGGCTCGCTAGCCAACCCGCTTAATCCGTCCCTAACACTTGACTCGTGATAACGCCCTGGGCAAACGTCATGCTTGCCCCTCGAAATACCACTCGAGTACCGTCTTTGCGCGTGAAAGGTGAACCTCCCCGCGCCTCACAATCGATAACGACCCCGTGTCGTCGCCCAATCCATCCCAAGGATGACATCGAACTGATGACAAGCTCCATAATCCTCGTGCCCACCGTGAGTAGAGTCCTCTAGATCTCCAAATTCACAACCTCGACATATCATCCCTAGTCTCGCCCTAGTCCCTAGGGGAGAACTCACATATAACGACTCCTCTAAGGTCTTTAGAGGTCCATTTCTACCATACTTGGGCCTCACGCTCTAGCTAGAACGCAGCTAGTCTAATCCTGGTCGCGTTAGAGGTAATCTCCATAGCCTCTAACACCTTCTCGACCAGATGGAGCCAATGGTTTGTCACCATCTGATCTCCTCCCGTGAAAGCTCTGAGGATGATGCGTCCCAACCTCGGGGCTACTTAGGATCCTCCCCGTTTCACCCGCTATGCTAGGCCTCCAGGCGATAGCAGCTGCTGCACACGGCACCCTCACAAGAAAGGCTTGCTTATCCACATCAGCGGCCGGTCAAATGCAGTTTCCGTGGTGCCTCGATCAGCACTGGATTTCACGCCCCCGCCTCTACTTCAGCCATTTATACAATTACAACACGCTAGCTTAAATCTCAACATGATTCTAAGGCATCAACACAACCTCGAGCCACTAATCATACACATAAATCAGTGTATTACTGTCTTGCATTTACGGTAATGCAAGGCAATCCATTTTGCATTTAAAATATTGTTTCCAACAAAATTTTATTTTCGAAAATTTTATTTTTTGAAAATTTTATTCTTTCGAAAATCTTATCAAATTTTATTTGATTTTTATTTGATTTTTATTTAATTTAATAAATTTTTTTTTTTTGAAAATTTTGTGATGAATAGTGTTCAAGAACTGGTCCAAATCTGACTTTAAACACCACCGAGTCGAAAAACTGTGTCAAACCAAACCGGTTGTGACGAGCTCTGATCCCGCCTGGGCAAATGCCCAATATGACCAGCGCTGCCTGGGGAGGCGCTGGCGCGCGGCGGGTCGTGGTCGCGGCCAGCCCAACACATCGCGGGTCGGGCTGCTCCGTCAGGACGCAGCCGTGCCATCGGTCGCGGGCGCCCCAAACAAGACGCAGCATAGCGCCGTCGTCACGGCCGCGGCCGCGCACGCTGTCGCGGCGCACCGCGGCCGCGCGCACCATGCGTCACATACCAAGGCTTTGCCTGGGGTCACCCGCTGGGCCAGGCCGCGTGGTCGCGAGCCCCATGGTCGTGATCGCGGAGCGATACGCCGCTACAACATTGGCCGTGTCGCATGTGAGCGCCGCAGCATGGCCGTATCGTGGTCTGCCTCGCGACACACTGCCCAGCCTCAAGCTCCCCTTCCTGTCGCAATACATTGTATTGTATTGCAATGCAATTCCAAACAAACTGTGATCGTCGCATTACAATATACCGTATTGCAATACGCCATTCTCCGCCCACCTAAGGCCACCTCGGGCTACGATACACTTGGGTATCAGGATATCATTCCCAAATGTACCAACCATTTATATTGCAATACAAACTCACCTCTCTACAATACAATTAAAATTCCTTCATCCAACCTCCTATTGCAATACAATTACAGCCTTGCAATACAATTCCCACAATATTATTTGGGCAGTAGCCCAAAAACGGTTCTACACCAAATGAAATTTTTTTTTATTTTTTTCCATTTGTTCCAGAACACTGGAAGATACCAAAAATACATTCATCCATTTTTTTTTTCATTTATTTCTAGCAATTGGAAAAATCACTAAAATCATTTTTTTTTCTTTAACACTCGATAAATTTACAAAAATTTATTTAACCCATTAGTCATAAATTTTACACCATATAAAACCTTAGAAATTTTTTTTCTTCAATTCTCATAACTAAATAAATTTATAAAATTTATTTTCTTTGCTTCAAAATTTCTTCTCATTTTCAACAACCAAGATAAATTAGTAAATTATTTTATTTAATTTTCTTCGCCTTTTACAATGTAAAACCTTAAAAATTAAATTTTCACTTAAACTAAAATAAATTTATGAATTTATTTTGTTTATTTCCTTGGTTCAAGTTTACACACTGTAAACTCCCAAAATGTTCTAACACCTTAAAATTTGATTAAAAATTCTATTTTGTCATCCAATAAACCAAATAAATTGATTTCAATTTATTTCATTTCTAGTTTTGTACAATGTAAAACTCCTAAACAAAATTTCCAATACACCTATGTGCTAATCACTTAAGCAATAAAACATTCCATAACACACATAAAAACATGTCATGCACACCAACACAAAACCATACACCAAGCATATACCAAACTCACATGCAGTGTCCTAGTTTTTGTTCCGTGCCTTCCTAGGTAATCTCATACCTAAACTCAACATCGAACCACACCTAGTGGTGATCTTCTTACTCGACTATGGCCTAAGCCAAAACCTCAATCTCTAGGTTTACATACCTATTCTCCACATCAAACCACGAGTGGTGATGGATACCCAAACCCGAGCTCCCAGGTATTCGTGATACCTAAGCCCGAGTACTGCTTCGTGACGGCCTGGGACCCGGGGTCCCGCTGACTACCACCAACCTCCGGAATACGTGGAATGCCTGATGACCCGACATTTTTCACGAAAATCGGGCAGAGTCTCCTTTGTACGGGGAGCTCTACCTAAATACAATACTTGCATAAAACCTGCATTTACCTATCCCAAACAGTCCAATATATTCAATATATATCCAATACGGCCACTTGGGCCCATATATGTGATCAATATACATACTTAATCCATGAGTCCAACTATATATCCAAGAAGTTACAAGAGAGGTAATCAATTCTCCTTTATACAACACACATATTAAAATTCTGGTAACATTCTAATACATGTATACACCCACAAATCCAAAGCCAATCCCAGTTTTTCTTCAACTCAGCCTCTAGGAACGAGCCTCGGCCTCCCGGCGACTCTGTACCAGAAAAGGGGGTCCCACGACTGGGGTGAGTCAATGCTCAGAGAATCACCCCAAGTGGGCTACTCACCACCTAAGTGCAAAGTGCAACGTTCCAATTAAACACATTCAAGTAAATGTATTGATCCTACTTGAATGTCTACATGACCAACTCAGATCCCGAGTCTCATCGACTCCTCACACTGCTTTCTAAGCCTCGTATGAGGATTTCTATTTTTTGTTTGTTTGTGGACAACCCTCCGATGCATATATATATATATATCAATTGGGCTGGCCCGACGATTGATATATTATTGCTTGTGGACAACCCTCCGATGCGTATATATACTTCAATCGGGCCGCCCGACGATTGAAATGACACTTGCTCGCGACTACCTCCGATGAATATCAATTGGGCCTCCGACGATTGATATTTTTAATTTGACTACCCTCCGATAATTAATGTTTTTAAGATAAACTCTCCAAACCTTTTCTCTTAGACTCATCCATGTACTCAATTCCTATAATCCTAGGGTGTTCCAGTGCATATGGAATGCATGCATGCCAGTTCCAATACAGTCTAATCACATGCAATTATATAAACATGAATATACTCGCATAATTCAAATCACACAATCATGTTATGTAATTATACATTTCATCACATCAAAATTAGCTCACTTGGGCTAACGATCAAACACTTGTTAATAATTTAAATCACTCGCCAAACACATATTTTCACAAAATATATTTTGAGAACACTATTCCGTGAATAGTGAAACCTCGCTACTATTCCCGAAAAATCATTAAAAAACGTCGCTCACTTAGTGAACCCGAAATTACCGCCATTTCCGCCTCTATCAATCAATACACATTAACACCAAAAACAATACAATTTCACACCAACATCAGTCGGAGCAGCCACGCTGCTCCATTTTGTTTCCAAAATTTTATATTAATTCGGTCCTGCTGCCTGGGGACCGACCAACGGCCCCTAATGGCCCTAATCGACCAAACATTCAAAAGCACCAAAATGGGAATAAAACTCAAGTAGGAGAAACCCCTACCTCTCAGAGTTTGAGGAAACTCCCTAAATCCGGTACCCACACAAAGCCCTCTCCGCGTAGAGCAGTTCTCCTTCTTGTCCCGAAGACCGCCAACGGTTGGATCGCATGTATTTCTAGAGAGAAGTGCTCTCTCTCTCTAAATTTCTCTCAAAACGGCACCCACTGCAACTCACTGTCAAAATCCCCCCAAATTCACGTTTTGCTCTTTGATTTAATGAAGAAGATTGGCAATCGTCATTATTTTTGTCATCTTGTGACTTAAAATCAAAATCCAAAATGCCTATTATGTCCCTTCATTTACTGGGCGGATATTCTACGGCTTCATTGCCCATTTCATCATTTCTACTCATACCACTTATGGTACATGAGTACGTGTTATATGTGACTTTCGTCGCATCGAAAATCATTTTACGGCACCCGAAACGCGATGCCTCGAAAAACATGCCGACTCCGACCGTCTTAATTCGGTTTTAAATTTTACGCATGAATGGATTTCGCGAGACGATTCCAATGCTGCTATCCATTTCACATCCGAGATCTAGAGAATAAATTACAGATTTTTAACAGAATTATAATTTCAGAATCGAAATTACGATTTTGTCTCTTTTTCCAAAAAATTGAATTTCTGGTCTTACACTTTTCTCAATTTTTTTTCATTTCCAATAACTATCATATCCAAGTCTATGAGATGATTTAAATTATATAGAAGATATTGTTACCATTCTCTCATAATAGAATGATGTAGTTTTAAAATAAGTTTTTATCTAATGATTTATTTTTAATCATTCTCTATATTTTATATACTATTTAGTTTAAAACAATTATGAAATAAGTAAAGATAATTGAAATTATTAAATTGTATTTTTTTCTTTTAAGAATAGAAATGATTTTTCTTTTTTTTCTTTTAAATAAAAATATATTATTTAGATATCTTTTAGTAGTTCTTACTAATTTTCCTATGCCATTCTAAAAATGACAAATAAGAATAATGATTTTTTAAAACTAGAATATCACATATTAAAGCATGCAGAAACATATTTAAAAATATAAAAAACAAATTAATTTTTTTTTAGGTAAATGTATAGATATTTCTATTTAGGAACCTAAAATATATCAACAAAATATCATAGAATGGTTACTGAAAAACTATTCTCGCTATCTTTCTAGAATCTGTTCTAAAATGGTTACTAAATAGTGCTCTTAATCTTCTATTTTTCATTTGTTTTAAATAAATATTAAGTAGGTGCTAATGAAAATACATTGTTATGTTTTTTTTTTTAATTTCTATTCACTTCTTTTGAAAAGTGTTATTTAAATAATTTTTTGAAAGATAATTTTAAAAATTATTCTTTAATATTTTTTTAAAAACAAAGTGAACTCCGATATAATTTGCATTATATTTTCTACATTTTAAAATATGGTTTAAAATAGTTTTTTGATAATACTTTATTTTCAAGCATTTTAATTTGTAGTAATTATTTTTAAAATAACATTAAAAAGTGAATAAACTAAAAATAAATTCAAAACTTGTTAAGTGAAAAACATGGTACTATATTTTGAGTCATATTTTTCTTTCTGTATAACATCGTTTATTTATTTTCTTGTTTTCCTATATCTTAAATTGTTATAAAAATAATTATACAAATAAGAAAAAATAATTACAAATTTAAAATACAATATATATAATTTTAAAAATATATTTAATAATAAAGAAGACAAGGTAAAAACATTTCATGACTCCTAAACAAATATTTGTTATAGAAAACATTATAAAATAATTTTTAAATTAGTTATCGAAATTGGACCCTCTCTCTCTATACATATATATAGCGAGAGGAGGAGAGAAATGGTATTTTAAAAAACAAATAGATAAATGATCAACCATATTTTTACAATGTAGGTTGTCTTGAATCATTTTTAAAGAGTTAGGAAAGGTTGGCAAAAAGTTCCTTACCAAAAGTTTGATTAAATTACCATATTATCTCTCTCATTTTCAGGTAGTAAATTTTTTCTTTCTTTTGATATTTTGGCCAAGCAAACATAAGATCGTTGACTTGCTAGGCAAAAGCCAAAAGTCGGGCATAGGTAATTATTTTGGTTGATTTTGTACTAGAAGGTTGTTGAGTTGATAATAAATTTAAATTTATTATTAGGCAGCAATTGCACAGATTTGGCCCATGCACTAGACATATGTCGGATCCTCAAGAATGACATGACTTTTTTTTCTTCCAAATTTCTTTGAGATATATATATATATATATATATATATATATATATATATATATATATATAAATATATATATATATATATAATACTTATATCTATTAAAATATTAAATATGAAATTAATGTAAAGTATAGAGAAAGAAATACATGTTTTATTATTAAAATATTATATATATGTATGTATATATATATATATATATATATATATATATATATATATATATATATATATATATATATATATATATATATATATATATATATATATATATATATAATATTTTAATAATAAATATGTGTTTGCTTCTCTATGCTTGCATTGAATTTCATATTTATTAATTTTTGAAAAATAGATTAAGTTGTTATATATATATATATATATAACAATATGTACAAGTAGTGTTTGTGAAATGGACTTCTTGTATCAACATTGAGCCCTCACTTAAAAAGAATAGTAATCCTTAATTTTAAACATGTTCTATTTGAAAGAGCAAGGAGCGAAGCAAGTGAAAAAGGAATATTTTTAATTATTTCCTATGTAATTGCAATATTCTATCTTAATTAAAAAATAAAAGCAATATTTTAAATTATTTGCTACAATGTGCTTTAATTTTATAAAAAATAAGACTATTTTATAAAGAAATAATAAAACAAGTATGAAGTTGATATTTCTATTTTCAATTCCATTAATTGTAGTGGAATGAGGTAGTTAAATGAACACCAATCAATGGGAATACCGAATGTATCACACTTAAGTTTATAAATAAGGTTTCATCCTCTCCTCATGTAAACCCCCAGAATAGCTTCCATCTCTACTAACTCAATAATGGCCCATGAATATCCTTCATCCTACTTACTCTCTCGACTCATCACAATTTTTGTTTTTTTCATATTTCTTCTTTCCCTTTGTCTCTACATCATCCTTCCATGTCATTTTCACGCCTGCCTCTGCACCTACCATTGCTATTTCAAAAGTTGAACAAGATCAAGAAGCACTCGCTCTTCTAACATGGAAGGTCAGCCTTGATAATCAAACCCAAGTTTTATTCTCATCTTGGTCTGACGCACTCTTGCCATCATCAATTCGAGTGGCTTGTCATCATGGTCAGAAGTGTCTCCGATTTAAACCTTCAAATTGTGGGTTTGAGGAGGCACACTCCAAAAATCTCAATTCTTTTCATCTCTCCTAACCTCCTTTAACAAGTAATTTGTCTAACACCTCCCATGGAACCATTCCCAACCAATACTCCAGACATTTCCAAACTAATCACAATTCTTGATTTTGGTTCTAATCATTTCCACCGGTGTAATACCTGAACAACTCGGGTTTTAACATCACTTAGCTTTCTATCTTTGGCTTCTAATAATTTTAGAGGGTCAATTTCTTCCTTTTTATAGGGAATTTGAAAAATCCTAATAATTTTGTATCTTTATGAGAATGTGAGCTCGGTTCCATTCCTCAAGAAATTGGATTGTTAAGACTTAATCATCTTAAGTTAGAAATTAACAACTTACCCGGGTCCAATCCTCTATTCCATATAAATTTGAGGAATTTAGCCATATTGTACCTTCATACGAACGAACTTATCTCTGGTCAATTCTCAAGAAATTCGATTGTTAAAATCTCTAATGATCTTCATAATTGGAATTAACAATCTCACTGGCCCAATCCTCATTTCATTGGTAACTTGAAGAATTTAACCACATTGATCCTTCATAATAACAAACTATCTCGGTTCCATTCCTCAAGAAATTGATTGTTATGACCCTTAATTATCTTGATTTATCATTTAACAACTTAACGGGTCCAATCCCTCCTTCCATAGGTAATCTCCGAGGAATTTAACCACATTGTATCTTGATACGAACAAACTATCTGGTCCCATTCCTCAAGAAATTGGATTGTTAAGATTTCTTAATGATCTTGCTTTGTCAATTAATAATCTCACTGGTCCAATCCCTCCTTCCATAGGTAACTTGAAGAATTTAACCAATATCAGATCTTCATACGAACAAAAAATATCTGGTTCCATTCCTCAAGAGATTGGATGGTTGAGATTTCTTGATGATCTTGAATTGTCAACTAACAATTTCACTGGTCCAATCCTCCTTCCATAGTAACTTGAGGAATTTAAATCACATTGTATCTTTTATAAGAACAAACTATCTGGTTCCATTTCTCAAGAAATTGGATTGTTAAGATCTCTTAATGATCTTGAATCTGTCAACTTAACAATCCTTAATCGTCCAATCCTCCTTCCATAGGTAACTTGAGGAATTTAACCACATTGTATCTTTATACGAACAAGCTATCTGGTTCCATTCCTCAAGAAATTGGATTGTTAAAATCTCTTAACGATCTTGAATTGTCATTTAACAGTCTCACTGGTCCAATTCCTCATTCCATAGGTAACTTGAGGAATTTAACCACATTGTACCTTGCTGCAAACAAACTATCTTGTTCCATTCCTCAAGAAATTGGATTGTTAAGATCTCTTAATGATCTTGACTTGTCATTTAACAGTGTCATTGGTCCATTCCCTCCTTCCATAGGAAACTTGTCCAGCTTAACCTCTTTGGGCCTTGGTCATAACAAACTCGCTGGTGCCCTTCCTCCTCGAAATGAATAATATCGCCTGTTTGAAAAATTTGCAATTGTATGAAAATAACTTCATCACAACTACTAAACAAGATTTGCTGGTTTCGTAGAGCACTTGTAAATTTTACCGCCATGGGGAACCATTTCACGGGTCCTATACCAAAGAGCTTGAAAAATTGCACTAGCTTATTCAGAGTTCGGCTTGAAAGAAACCAACTCACCGGAGACATAGCCGAAAGTTTTGGTGTATACCCAAACCTGAATTATATCGATCTAAGCAGTAACAATTTTTATGGCGAGCTTTTTGAGAAATGGGACGGCCACAAACTAACACATCAACATCTCCCAACAACAATATTTCGTGCCATACCACCTCAATCCTGAGCCACTAATTACAACGACGTGATCTTCCTCAAACCATTTGAGCGGGAAGATCCCAAAGAATCGGGTATGTTGTCTTATTGTTCGAATTTTTACCGACTAACAACGATCTTTCAGAAGCATTCCTTTGAAATTGGGAAAATTAGCTGATCTTCAAACCCCTTAATTCCAATATCGAATAACTTTGCGGCCAAATTCCCAAACAAATAGGGAACTTATTGAAATTATCGTCTTGAACTGGAGTGGGAATCGATTTGTGGATAGTATCTCATTTAAATTGGAAAGATGCATAGTCTTGGGAGTCTTGATCTTAGTCAAAATATGTTGACAGGAGAGATTCCAATCACGCTTGAGAGTTACTGCCTGGAGACGTTTGACCCCTCCCATAACCGCCTTCTCTCGGCACCATCCCACACTTTTTTGATGATCTGATTAGCCTCGACATCCATTGATATATCCTGGCAACCAGCTGGAAGGTCCTTCCCCAACATCAAAGCCTTCTACTCCATTCTGAGGCATTTAGAAATAATAAAGGTCTCGTGGTAATAATGTCACCTATCCGCCATGCAGTGCTAGCAGGAAGGCCACGGGTTTTTTGTCTTGACTACTACTTCACAGTAATTCTATCGTTTTATTCGCTTATTATTGGAATTTATTTTCTCGTCCAAAAATCGAGGAAGAAAACAAACCAAATCTACACTCTAGTCGCCGATGTCAAAGATCTATTCACAATATTGGGACTTGATGGGAACTTGTTGTATGAGCACATCATTCGTGAACCTGACACTCCCCGGGGCCTAAACAAAGGTAGCTGACCGGAGGATATGGCATCAAGCACAAGGCCGAGCTCTCAAATGGCCGTTGTTGGGCCGTGGAAAATCTACTTACTCATCATGACACCCCGAACTCCGGGGTCCGCTGACTGCCCCGCCAACCGGGCGAACATATGGATGTCGGGTTACCCGACGCCACTCGTAGGGCCGGGCGTATCTCCTTTGTACAGGAGCTCTACTCCAAATGAATCACCCGCATGAAACCCGGGTCCGCCCAATATAGTCACACGATACAAATATGGATAAAAAATGGCCTCGGGCCCATACTACAATATCCATAGAAACGTGCACTTTCAACTATGAATCCAACTATATCCAATAGTTCTAAGAGTTCAAATATTTACTTGTTACAACATATATTGAAAATACTAATTTAATACATGTAAATCCACCAGCCACATTCGGGCTTCTTCTAGAACTCAAATTTCAGACGAGCCGTCTCCTCGCACGCTCCCTGTACCTGTAAAAAAGGGGGGTCCCACGACGGGGTGAGCTAATGCTCAGTGAATCGCCTAAGTGGGCCACTTCACCACCTAAGTGTCGCGGCAATGTTCCATTCTAAACACATTCAAGCAAATGCATGATCCTACTCAATGTCTACATGACTAACTCAGATCCCAGTCCTCATCGACCCTCACACTCCGCCTGCAAGCCCGTATGAGAATTATTAATTTGTTTATTTGTGGACAACTCCTCCGATGTATATATATCAATTCGGGCTGGCCTCCGACGATTGATATATTATTTGTTTGTGGACTACCCTCCATGAATATCACTGGGCATTCCGACGATTGATATTTTAAATTTGGACTACTCCGATAATTAATGTTTTTAGACAACCCTCCGAACCTTTTTCTCTAGACTCATCTCATGCACTCACTCCTATAATCCTAGGGTGTTCAAGTGCATATGGAATGCATGTATGCCATTCCAATACAAATCTAATCATTATAAAATATATAAACATGAATATACTCGCATAATTCAAATCACACAATCATGTTATGCCACTGTTAATTTAATTTCAGAATCATTCAACAAATATATATTCTACAAAATATTTTTGTGTTACTTATCTAGTAACATGAGGTAAACCTATTTTCCACATTAACATCTGATCACTTGTCATTTTGTGAACTCGATTCCACGCTCATTTTCGGCCTCAACTGAACGATCCATGATTTAAAGTGATAACGTTTATTAAAGACCAAACAATTCCTCACTAAGACATAACACAATAGTCTGTTAAATCAAACTAATTCTGGTCTCAGCTTAACTGATCAAACAACGTTCAAGGTCTAATCAAACAAGATTGCGTAAAGATTCAAAAGAGGGAATTAAAACGCAAGTAGGGAGGAAACCCCTATCCTCTTTCTGAGTTTGTCAAACTCCACAACCGTGTCCACGCTGCAGCCTCCACGAGCAAGCCCTTCTCATCTCGAAGACCCGCCGACGGCCTGATCGATTTTGTAGAGTAAGTTCTCTCTCTAAAGAAATCCCAAAAAAAATGGCGCTGGATTTTCGTTCAAATCACGTTTTTTTTGTGTCTTTAGTGAGGTTAGAGACTATGATCGAAAGGCCTGGTCATTCAGTGATTTGAAAACTTTTCCAAAAATGACCGTTATGTCCTCTTTCCATTTGACATTCGCCTATCTCGCCTCGTCCATTTTCATCATCATTTCACCATACCACTTACGCATTATGAGTACTTGTTATATGTGACTGTCAGATTGAAAATCGCTTTACTAAGACCCGAAATGCGACATGCTTCAAAATGTGGTCAACCCGAACATTGTCCCCGGAATTTTACGAAATTTTACACGTAAGAAGATTTCGCGAGACAATTCCAACTTATTTCATTCAAGCCATTATCCAGATCTAGAGAATAAATTATGGATTTTAACCTAAATTTACAATTTTGTAATCGAAATTACGATTTGGCCCTTATTCCGTAATTGAAATTCCTGGTCTTAAGGCATTCTCCCCTTCCTTAAAATAGACTCTCATCCCAAATTCAAGACAATTACAATCAATCACACGCATATGCAACGTACACTCTACCATGCATGTAAACTAGTCATTTAAATCTTAAACGACTAAACTACGTACCTTCATCCCTAAACAAGAAGGGATAGGTGGCCCGCATCGTGTCCTCGCCTCCCATGTTGACTCCTCCACCCATAGTGCTGCCATAGCACCCCTCACTAGCCTCACGGCCTTAGCGTCAGAAACGATCACGCTATCAACAATGCACACCTGGTCCCTCCTCAAGGTCCTCTACATCCGTGTCAACCTCAACTGTCCCCAATCCACCGGCTGAGTCGATCCGAGTATACTCCATGAGGCGGAAAACACCCCACATGGACACTCACATGCTGGGCGGTAACGCCAACCGGTACGCTACGGTGCCTATCCTCTCGAGTATCTCGAAAGGTCCAATGAACTCCTACGATAGCCTCCCACGTCACGAACCTCGAATTAATTCTCCAGCATCACCTTCAAGAAAACGCTGACCACTAACCTCGAACCTAAGAGTCGACGTCGCACATTAGCATAGCTCTTCCGCCGTCAAGCCGTGAGAAGACACTATCGACGCTTCACCTTCTCGAGGTGTCTCTAATCGATCTGAATCCGCTGATGAGCCTCTCCCACTCATCCAATATAATCTGCAGATCTACATGGCCCATATAATGCCTCATATGGTGCCATTCGTATACCACCGATAACTATTGTTGTAGGCGACCACTCAGTGTGGAAATGCTCTTCCCGGCCACTTTATGATCCAGATCTATTTTGGCAGCATGTCCCCACACCGTGATATAATCCATACACACCTAACCCTACACAACCTTTACTGGGCGTGGTAAACTCTCGACCTCCCAAGGTCACAATCACCGACAACCAATGGATCGTCAACCTAGTCCATGTCATGAATGACATCCGTATAACACTGAGCCCTCGTCACTGGGACAACACCCAAACGAGATTTCAACAGTATCCAAATCTCGAGTCATTCCCGAATTCTATCATTCAACTTTAAGTCTACATGATAACCTAGCTTGTGTGTTTTCATATCAAGCCACATACTCTTCGGCTTAGCACTTTGAGCCCATATCTACAATGTACCGGATATCTTCCCGGCCCTATGACCCTAACCTGTGATTCTCACCTTAGGGGATTAACGGCCCTCTTGCTTTGCTCTGGCACACCAAATTACTCTTCATTTCCCGAATCGAACTATGAGTCTTCTATCGACGTAGTCCTAAAGACAAACTCAACCCACTCACCAAGATGTGACGACCATACCGTGCACCCACACCCGAATTCGACGCGATGTCACATCAGGCACATGAACGCAATGATGCTATATTGTGACAACCACTCCCGGTTCCACCATGAGCAGAATCTTAGAGATCACTCACTCATAATTTTGACCTATCAGGTCAACTCTCACCCTACATCCTAGGGAAGAACATCTATACCTAGCTTCTTTAAATATCTGTCCTCTGGAAGCCCAACCACGTCAAGGTCGGGTACGTATAACCCGCTAAGGTCTAAATTAATGATGAACCCGGCGGTTGTCAACCTATCCATGTCGTTTTTCTCCGAGAATCGTCAAACCACAGTTCAATAACCCTAAGGTCCACCACGCCCGTCGCGTAACATTGATCCGTTCCTACTTACCCACACTCCGGCCCTCCGGGCCTATTTGGAAGAATGGAGTGCTTGTATAACACCTAAACCGGAACTCGGTTCCTTCCGACCGCACTAGGTGTGTGGAGGAATGAATTGTATACTCTCCTGTCCTATAGCTAACCGACCGCACACCCAAAATCCTCGATCCGCTTTCTGGGCAACCCGCCACTCACGCCAACTCGCCCTAGTTCTCAAATTAGTGTGAAGTAAGTCTTTACCTCTTCCCGAACTAGAAGAAAGTTGATCCTCCCTCTGCTACCAACACCCGCAGAGTCCCGAAAACTGGGCATCCCTTAATCTCTCTATGGTTGTGGCCAGCCCCAACCATGGAGTCCATGTCCCAGCGTAAATCCTGGCTAATCCCGGCCTGACGGACAACTCAGCCCCATTCTTGAATCTCCTCAGAATACCCAACAACTGTAAGAACTACGATCTCGAAGATTGACATTCGATTCCAATTCATCATTGCCTTAACCTTCTCTATAGTCGACCGATACTCCCGGTGATCAGATACCACTGCACCCAAAATCTCATAAATGTTAAAACCGCACCCATCGAACTAAGCCGCATAAATCGATGGTCTCTCAAGAATCAGAATACAATCCTCAAGTGATACTCATGCTCCCACTGACCGGGTATCAAAATGTCATCCACGGCACTACGACAAACCGATCTAAAATAGCTGGAATTTTTATGAGGTCCATGAATGCCATCGCGCCCATCAATCCGGCATCACCTTAAACTCAAAGTGCCCATAACGCCCCAACCGTCTTAGGATATCTCGCTCCCCAACCCTCACCCGATGGTAACCAGCGCGCGGTCTATCTGGCGCACCCGCGCTCTCCTCTCAATCAATAAATAAATCATCAATCCTAGAATGGGTACCGATTATGATCATGCTGCTCAACTTCCTCAGTCAATGCACAATGGCGAAGTTCGCTCTTCTTCGCGAAATAGAACCGAGCGCCCCATGGTGAAGTGCTCTAGCCTAACACGAACCCTCATTCAAAGAGAGCTTGAAATGACTCGAAGTTCCCGTGAATTAATCCAAAGCATCCCTATGAGTCATAGAGATGGGTGGAAATACCAGGTGTAACTCAATAATCGGTCTACATCCCTATGTGAGGAGTCCGTAGCCTATCCGGAAAACATCCACATATCGCACACCACCCGGTGGCAGACCAAGTCCTGGTCTCTTCGCCCTATGGTAGGCTCAGCCAACCCGCCAAATGTCCCCCGCTGGCACTGGACTCAGATACCGCCTGTGTGGCAAAATGTCATGTCCCCTAAACACCACACGTGCATCACCGCGCGTATGGCAGAACTCCACTCACACTGCGACACCACAACTATCCGGTGGCGATACCGGAACTGATCCAGACCCCAAACACAGTGAACCGGATCCCCGAACCGAATCCGGATCCGACCGGAACGGTTTCGCCGACCTGAAGAGAATCATGTCAATGATCGAAAATCTGATCCATCCCACTACACAGGAGGCCATCTCAGCTAGAACGCAGCTTGGTCTAATCCTGGCCACGAGGTAATCTCATAGCCTCTAACACTTTTCTCGACCGCATTAATCCAAATGATCGGGCCACCATCGGGAACCTCCCCGAAGGCCTGGAGGATGATGCCCTCTAAAACCTGGAGGTTACTGGGGATCTCCCGACCACCGCCGCAGGCAATTGCAAGGGATGAAGAGCCAGAACACTCTACGCTTCCAAAGGCTCAGCCGAATAAATGTCATGGCCGGGTCAATTGTCCGTGGTGCTCCGACTCATACCCCGTGTGGGACGCCCTATGTCTCGCCTCTACTAGCCATTTACACAATTAACATGGCAACAAGAATCATTTAATTTTGTATTTCGCCTGTCCAGCGTGGTGATGCCAATTACTAATGATTTTGACAACCATGAATCAACACCCGCTCATTTACAAAGTAAATTCCAACCACTCAATTCATTTGCTCTATGTGCCCTAAGCTTTGTCTCATTCTCAAAGATCCAAACTTCTAAAGGCTGTCATAGTTCCTAACTCAGCATTCAATCTTTTCCTATACACACACACCATGATATATTTCCCACGCAACTACAAATAAGTAGCTTAATGCTTTCTCAAATGGTAGTTAATACAACACAAAGATTCTAAGGCACAAACATTATCCCGTAGACACTAATCATACACATAACTCAAAGGTATACTAATCAATTTTATTTAAATATTGTTAATGAAAATTTATTTCAAAATTTTATTTTTCAAAATTTTATCAAATGATTTGATTTTATTTTATTTTAATTAATTAAAAAAAAAAAATTTCGGTGTGGCCTCATGATGAAATGTAACAGTTAACCTGGGTTCACTTAACAATGTCCAAAATCACCTGAAATGCGACGAGTCAAACCTAATGAAACAGCCGGAGTGCATTGAGGTGCATGCTCGAGCTAGCCCGCGCCAGCCGCTCCTGGGCCAGTCATACCTCTCACGCCCTGGCCGCCATCTGCCGCAGTAGCTGCGCCCGCGCCAGCGCCCAGGTTCAAGGCACTCAAGGGCAACAAACGCTTCACCAATACTCACTACCGTGGCCCCAAACAGCCATGGTCGTGGCCAGCAGCGGCTACGTCAGGTGAGCCCATCACCTAAATCACACATACAATTCCTTTGTGATTGCGACATAAATTTTTTTTCCAATAAATTCTCTATGCTACACACACTAGATCAGATATGATGAGGCCTGCTGGCCAATTCCCACCATATAAAACTGATGGCTTGTAATACAAAATTTTTCACAAACTCCATCAGACAGAATACAAAATTTCTTTTTCCACTCCATCTTTCTCGTGAATACAATCCTCACAATACAGCCTTTTTTTTCTTAGCCGCAATACAATTCGTACTACAATACAATTTTTTTCACACATAGTTCAAGCAGGAGCCCAAACTAAGTTCTCAAGATTCAACAAATTTTCTTTCATTATAAATATATATATATATATATATATATATATATAAGAGAGCAGAGAAAGAGTATATATATATATATATAGAAATATATATATATATAGAGAAGAGCAGAGAGAGTATTTCCATTATTTCCTAAAGAGCAACAAAAAAATCACTAAAATCCTTTTTTTTTTTTTTTTTTTTCATTCAAATATCGTTGAAAATTAAAAATATTATGTATATATATATATATATCTTTTTATTTTTTTCCGCCATTTTCCATAATACTCAAATAAATTTATAAAATTTATTTCTTTCTCTCCATTTCCTTCAATTCTTTCTAAATTTTGTAAAATCTTAGGTACCATTTTCTCCCTCCTTAACCCAAAACAAATTTATGTAATTTTATTTCTTTCCGCTTTTCCACCGAATTTTTTCCTCCACTCAAATAAATTTTATAAAAATTCTGTTTTCTTCATTTTCTCTCAATCCTCATCCAATACATTTAAAAATTTGTTTTTCTTCACTCACTCAGCTTTGTACACCGTACTTAATTTCAAATGTGCTTTACACATTCATGTGTTAATCACTGCTAATAATATATATTCCACGTAACACACATCCAACATGGTATACACACCCAACATTCACATGTTCACACATCATCACTATCAAACAATCACCTAAAAACACATATGGAAGTGTTTCTAGTTTCGCAACCCGTGATTCCAGGTAATTCATACCTAAACCAACATCAAACCACCTGAAGGGCGATGCTCTCACTCAACTATGGTCTAAGCCCCAATCCTCAATCTTATAGGTTTCCATTATACCCATACTCACATCAAACCACCAGTGGTGATGGATACCCAAACCCAGCTCCTAGGTATTCGTATACTCCAAGCTCGATACCGTCGTGACACCCCGAACCCGGGTCCGTTGACTCACCCGTCAACTCCGCGGAACAGCCAAGTGATGCTCCAAGCTACCCGACGCCACTAAAAATCGGCGTAGTCTCCCTTGTACAAGGAGTTTCACTCCAAATGAATCTCTGCATGAAACCCGGTCCCAAGCAAATTCAATATAGTCACAATGATACAAATATGGATAAAAACTACCTCGCCCATACTACAATATCCATAGAAACGTACTCCTCAACTATGAATCCAACTATATCCAATGCTCCCAAGAGTTCAAATATTTTTACCTTATACAACATATTAAAATACTCGACCCTAATACATGTAATCCAATCAAAGCCACATTCCTGTTTTCTTCTGTGGACTTTCTTAAAGATGATCTTAGCCAAGCCCCTCGCACGCTCCCGTACCTGTGGGTGGGGTCCCACGACCGGGTGAGCTAATGCTCTCGTAGGGAGAATCACCCTGAGCCGGGCCACTTCCACCACCTAAGTGTCGCGGCAATTCCACTTAAACACACATTCAAGCAAATGCATGATCCTACTTGAATGTCTACATGACCAACTCATCCCGAGTCCTCACGACCCCCACACTCGCCTGCTTCCTCGTATGAGAATTACACTCAGGTATTTCGTGGACAACCCGACGTATATATATCAACTGAGTCGTCCGACGACCGATATATTATTTTTGTTATGGATTCACCCTCCGATGAATATCACCTGGGCCGCTCCCGATCGATTATTATTTTAATTGTTCAGGACTGATCTCGATGAATATCAATCAATGCCCGACGATTGATATTTTTAAATTTGACTACCCTCCGATAATTAATGCTTTAGGACAACCTCCGAACCTTTCTCTAGACTATCTCATGCACTCACCCTATAATCCTTGGGGGTGTTCATGCATACGGAATGCATGTATGCCGGCCCAATACGCCTAACTCACATGCAAATATATAAACATGAATATACTCGCATAATTCAAATCACACAATCATGCTTATGCAATTTTACAACTCATACATCAAAATTAGCTCACTTCGGGGCTAATGATCAAACACGAAAGCAATTTAATTTAAATCATTCGACCAAACATATTCTCACAAAAAAATATATTTTTGTGTCACTATTCCTGGGGAACAATAAAAACCCTAGGTTTTACTCTGCTCAACACACATCCATTCATCTGCTCACTTTGTGAACCTCGCATTCCACCGGCCATTTCCCGCCTCATCCAAATCAACCAATTTAAAGCATAATTTAAGCTATTAAAGACCCAAACAGTCCACCAAGTTACTCGGCTGCCTGGCCATTGTCTAATAAATCAAATCACCGTTCCAAGCTTGGGACCTGACAAACAAACTGCTCAAGGCCTCAATCGCCTCAAACATTTGCAAAGTATTTGGGTTAGGAATAAAACGCAAGTAGGGAAGAAACCCCTACCTCTTCTGAAGTTTGTCAAAACTCCACAAATCCGGTGTCCATCGCCAGAAGCCCCTCTCCGCTACAGAGCTTCTCCTTCTTGTCCCTGAAGACCGCCGACGGTCGGATTCGTCGTATCTTTAGAGAGAAGTTTCTCTCTCTAAAAGAAATCTCTCAAAAAATGGCCGGATTTCTCGCGCTCAAATCACGTTGTCTTTGGTGAGGTTAGAGACTCGCATCAGAAAGCTCTCTCATTATCTAGAGACTTGAAAACTTTTCCAAAAATGACCGTTATGTCCCTCTTTTCCCAGATTTGACATTCGGCTCTATCTCGGCCTTCCATTTTCATCATTTCTCTACTCATACCACTTATGGCACATGAGTACTTGTTATATGTGACTTTCGTCGCATTGAAAATTGTTTTACGGCACCCAAAACGCGATGTTCCTTCGAAAACGTGTCAACCCTCGACCGTCTCCTCGAATTTTACTTAAATTACTTGCCAGCTAGATTTTGCGAGACGATTCCAACGGTACTATCCATTTTTTCATCAGAGATCTAGAGAATAAATTATGGTTTTTTAACCGAAATTACAATTTTATAATCGAAATTACGATTTTGCCATTATTCCAGAAATTGGAATTTCTCGGGTCTTACACATCAGATCAAGATGGTGGAGATATGGCTGATTTGAAGGCTTTCAAAAGCGAGATTCATGCTCTAACACAGATAAGGCATCGCAATATTGTCAAGCTTTATGGCTTCGCCCATTTCATGAGAACTCATTTTTTATTTACGAAGCCATGGAGTGGGAGCTTGAGAAACATTCTAAGCAACGATGAAGAAGCAAATTAAAACTTGATTGATTGTGAGGCTAAACATTATGAAAGGGGTGGCTAAAGCTTTATCTAAGTATGCACCATGATCAAGCCACCTCCAAGAATTCATCGAGACATAACCAGCCAGAACAATGTTCCTCGTTAGGATCTCGTAATATGAAGCTCATGTCTCCGATTTCTCGCACGGAAGCTAGGCTTATAAAGCCGACTCATCTAATTGGACTTTTCATTTGGTGTGGAACTTTTGGTTATACTGCTCCGTACCATCTTTCTTAATTAGGCGTTAGTTATAACGTTATAATTTTTGCCAGAGCAGAGCAGAGCGTGAGCATGATGTAATCTTCTTAATTTGCGTAACTTGCTTACAAGACGGCGCGGATAATAAAAAACGGATGTTTATAGCTTTGCCGTAACAATGGAGTGTAATTATGGAAGGCATCCTCGGTGAACTCATCTTCATCACCGCATCATCAAGATCCTCCTCATCCTCATCCTCATTACCCAAGTGGATCGCCCGACCATCGTTTGAATGATGTTATGGACAAGCGCCTTCACCTCCCCGTGGATGAAGTGGGTGAGCTGAAAGTAGTGGTTGCAAAGTGGAAGATAGCATTAGCATGCTTAAGTGTGTCAACCCCACCCTCGCCAACTATGCAATGCAGCATTGGACGTAGAGCACTCTCAATGCAAGGGCCACCACTATCGAAACCGTTTTCCATGATTACATTGGGTGAACTGCTTGGTCATGGAGGCAAAACTAGCTGACGGTCCTCACTTCTCCATGTGTATTTTTGTTTTATCATCCAGAATGATTGATTTTATTTAGACGAAAATCTCTTTTCTTTGTCTCTCGCTGTAATCGACCAATAAATTGGTCAGGATGACCACCGACTATGTCTCTTACTCTCGAGGCTCGATCATCTTCGATCCGCTTCCGCTTTGAGGAGACTGATACCCTAGGTGTCGAAATGAATGGGCCATTCCTGTGTCTACATGTCCTATAAATGGAAACCATACCGTGTATACCACATAATGGCCGCTTTTATTTTGGCTGCTAGTTTTTTTTCGCTCCATTTTTCAACATTAGGTTTTTAATTTGTTTGTTTCGCTTTTGGTCATGTTCTTTGGTGATTTTTGACCTGTGGAATTCATCCCCAAAGATACCGTGCATGGCCGCTTGCCATACTTTGATGAGATTTCGATCCTTCTCAACCATTGATGTCCTTTGGTGACACAGCTTGTTCTTTTCCTTTGTCAATATAGTAATGTTATTGCTTTTATAACTTAGTAATCATCGACCGAGAAAATGAAGTTTAGAGAATATCATTATTGCTTGATATCAGAATCCCAGTATTGTCATTTTTCTGCAATTTTTTTTTGAAACAATGGGATGAATTGTTCTCGAATGGTCTACTGAGAAAAATGACCAAAAACAACTATTGCTAAAAGTATTAAGTAAAGATTCGATCGAACAGCCTACGTAACTTCATCTCGTATCTTCTCTCTCTTATCAATATCTGGTTCTTTTTCCTTATTGGTCATGGAGGCGAAACTAGCCGACGGTCCTCACTTCTCCAAGTGTATTTTTGTTTTATCATCCAAAATGATTGATTTTATTAAGACGAAAATCTCTTTTTCTTTGTCTCGCCTTATAATCGAATCTTACAAATTGGTCATGATGCTCCCTACCGACTATGTCTCTAATTTCCTCGAGGTTTGACCACCCTCGACCGCTCCTGCTTTTTGAAGAGATCGGCACCATTTGGTGACAATAATATGTTCTTTTTCATTGTTGAATATTGTAATGTTATTTAAGTTTTTATACTTAGTAATCACGAATCGAGAAATGAAGCTTAGAGAATATTATTGTTTTTGATACTGTAACTCGGTATTTGCCATTTTGATATTAGTATTGTTATGAGACCACCACGATTAGAGGTTTCTTTTCTGCCTTCTAGATGATGCGTGTTAATGGACCTACCCCTTGCATCTCGTATAAAGTGTCCTACCTCACACTCAACATGTACTGCACTGGTGGCCTCTCGAGAGGCAAGCATTAAATCAAATCTATCAAAATAAAATTCCTTTGGAAAATCCCCAATCGCTCACCCTTTGATTATGTTGAAGTTCCCATTGCTTTCTCAAAGATTTTTCTTCCTCTGAATAGGTTTTTTATGTTAATCACATACTTATCTCGACCGTTTTAGTCAGGTATGTAGCAATATATGCTCTTAATCCATCATTTCATTCGCAAGATTTGCATGTCCTGCTCTTGTCAATGAACTTCTTTGTCAATCTTGAAACTTTTTAGAACTTTCATCTTCAGTTTTCCTTTTTGTTATCTTACTTCTACTTTCATATAAAATTGCCTCTGCTTTTTTAGACGTGTTTCCACTTTTTACCAGACCAATGTGTTGCATTTCCTCGTGCGCCTACTTGGATCATGCCGCATCTCTTCCATATTTCCTCGAAGGCTCGACCCTTTATTTAATTAAAATTTATGCAATTACTTTTGCCTAAGTAAATTAAGCTAAAAATATTTGAATTTTTTCATTAGAACACATCCAAAGGGCTAGCTTTTACGACACTTGCAACAAAGGCTATCTACAAGTTGCTTTTGTCTAATTATAGGAAAGTGAGCAAAGTTTCAATTGAAGATATGCCGTACGATGAATCAAGACATTCTTCGCTCCATGGATAAAATTGAGGAGTTGCTTTTGTTTCTGGATGTATGTTTTATTCTCTCCCCTTTAGAGAGACTAGTAATAGTTTCCCTCTAATTTTCTCATCGTCCGAACCGATTTTGAAGCCATCTAAATGCATCCAAGTTTTTATTGGTCGGTAGCAGGACTTCTAGATTTGCCCTTTTTTAATCTTTTTATTTTCTGGTTCTAAAATTTTTGTCAATGTTATCTTTAAAAGTTTCAATGAGCACCTTATTCCATGGAAAATTGGATTTGGAACAAATGCAACGCATCACTCATATCTGAGCCTGCTTTGATTTCTCATCCTTATCTTGTACTTCCTCAAGGCCCCCGAAATGTCCATGTATCAAATGTGACATAGGGATCCGCTTTAGTTAAATTCTGCGCTTGCTCTTAATGTTCTGTATCTCGTCTCTTATTCGAAATTAATAATTATAAACATCCATCACCTCATTCTTAAACTTTTAAATCTTTTCTACCATGATATTCTTACCCTCGAACTATGATTCACTGAAAAGAATTCATCGTTTTTAGATCTTCATCTGTGGAATTTGTTCTTCACCTTCTAATATTGATCTTTTTGGTGCTCCACTACAGCATTATGTTATTGTTCTGACTATAGTTTCAAACATGTTACATCACACCTGTAACACCCCGTCCCGAGAGAGTGTACAGTACGTGATACTGTAGGGGTGTATAAGAGTACCAAGTATCACATTATAGTATTTTGGGAGACTAAAGTAGGAAATGATAAATTATGGAACCCGGGATTTGTGTATGAGAACAAGGGTACAATGGTCATTTAGCAAATAGGATATAAATATGAAATTCAAGCAGATATCAAATGTAAATACAATTAAACAAGTTACACTGCCAAAATTTAAGAGATGAGGTTTTAAATCGTACCAATGGAAAAAGATATTTTTAAAGGAGGGAGTTAAAAAGCCAAAAAATTTCATTCTTGGTCTCATTTCTCATTTGGTTGTGGTCACCTAAGTTTTGAGGAGGAGAGGAGAGAGCCAAGAGCAAAAGAAGAGAAGGAAGAATAAGGAAGAGGGAGAATAAGGTATGGAATTCTTATTTTTGTTTTTTATATGAATCCCATGGTTAAAGCTGGATGGAGACAGTTTCTCCTTTGGTCTAGGGTTGTGGAATCATCACATAAACCTTGAATTGTCAGTTATGAAAGTAAAACCCCACCTCTCTGATGTAAAAGAAACATGGAATCATCAAAATTATGTGGTTTTAAAAAGAATTGGTGGACCTAGGTTGAGTTCTTGGATTTCCACCTAAGGTTTTGAGGTTTGAGGTTCCATAGCACCAATTTAAGTGTTGTGGAATTGTTTCTAGATGAATTCCAAGTTGGTTTTTGAGGTATTATGAATTATAGAAGTTGTATGGAGTGAATTGGTAGCAAAAGTGGCAAAAAGAAGCAAATTTGGGCAATTTTCGGAAAGTGTACCGGTACATGAACAGTAGTGTACCGGTACACCCCACCATAAGCAAAAGTGTACTGGTACATGAACAGTGGTGTACCGGTACACCGTTTCTCTGCTTCTTAATTTCTCACTTGGGTTTTTCGTGATTTTTTAGCCATAACTGTCGCCATTTCTTATCCGATTTGAGTGATTCAAGTGGCCACTTAAACTAGACTTCAAGGATAACCAAACCTAAAGAAATAGACATCGTCAAATTCTGTTCCTAAGGGTACTAAAAATTCACTCAAAGTGGGGCCATGTACAAGCCAAATTCTGGTTCCAGCTTTGGACATAGAGTAGTCCTGAAGCTTGCTCTGACGTGCACTCTGAGTTTCTCTTCGTGTTCGACCGGGTGATTCCAGTTGGAATAGAACCCTTAGAACCTTAGCTTTACAAGAGTACAAAGAGATAGTGACTAAGTATAAGGAGTAAGTTAAGTTATGCGATTACATAGGCGATTAATTTGTCGTCGTATTCGGTTGAGTGTGTAGGTTAAAAAGTAAAGGCGGGGAAAAGTGTGAAACTGTGCTCTCAAGT